>JANPXK010000515.1:0-147709 GCA_024704745.1 Rosa lucieae
CCCAATTTCAGTTTTCCTTAAACACGTTATCAGTATGAAGCCCTAACCCTAAACCTTGAGCCTGTCACCTTCCCAAAACCTGCTTGCTACACTACACTTGCACCTGCCCCAGCCCAGGGCAAACAAAAGGTGGACGCGGGACTAGAAGAGAAAAAAAGAAAAAAGAAAAGAAAAGAATGTGGACACGGCCCAGAAGAAAAGAAGAAGAAAAGGAAAAGGAAGGGCAGCCCACAGCCAAACAATTCCGGCCGACTACTGCCAAGCTCCGGCAACCAAATTTCGACGATGATTTCCAGCCACTTTCGGCGACTTTTTCCGGCAATTTTCTATACCTTTCAAGGTATGTTTTAAAGGTTCTATTAGTTCCTCTTTTTGAAGTTTTTTATTGTTTTTCTCCCATCTTATGAGAATCTTCCAGATTATGGTTATCGTTGAGGAACGCCTCAACGTCAGAACCTATTCCTGAGAATATAGAGCTCTTTAAAAATTACACTAGTGTACATGAAATGTGGGATAGAAACTCCATCATGATTGATGATGTATTCGTGCATTTCATTACGCATGAGTTCGTTGAGTCCGATGATATTGAACCACGGTCAGTTGATGAATGAATGCCAATGTAAAGAAAATTGGCATAAATGGAAATATGCGATTCAGGTTAAGTTGGATTCTCTAATGAAGAGGAAGGTTTTTGAGTTAGTGTTGCCAACACCTCCTGACATAAAACTTCTTGACTAAAGGGTCTTCGTTAAAAAGCGTTGATAAGAAAAAGAGATAGTAATCTCGCCTTCTGGCGCAAGGCATCTCACAAAAACGCCATGGAATCGACGACAATGAGATATATTCTCTCATAATGGATGTCATTAAACTTCACTACCCTATTATTTTAGTAGTTTTTGAATAACTGAACATGCAGCTTACGAATGTGGTCACTACGTATCTCTATGAGAATCTAGATATGGAATATACATGAAGGTTCATGGTTAATTTCATTCAAGTGGCTCTAGACCATGGAGCACGTTTACAATAAGGTTGAAACGCTCACTAAAGTGACTACTTGATTGGGAAGGGATATGCCCACGCGTTTCTATAACAAGTTTTGAATTCTATTGCGGTTCATGTTGGACATGATCTTCATTAGAAGCCCTTTAAGAGTTAAGGGAAACCGCTGAACACTTGAAATCCGAGTTTGAGATGAAAGATCTTGGGAGAACAATTATGTCTCGGTTTGAAACTTGAGCATTGTGTTGATAAATGCTTAGGCGTTTTGACAAGGTCAAGCCTTCAAGCACCTTCATGATCGTCCATAGTCTTGATCCTGAAAATGATCATTTTCGTCCAAAGGATGATGACGAAGATGTGCTAGAGGCAAAAATGCCTTACTTAAGTACAATAGGTGCATTATTATACTTACACCAATGCACAAGACCGGACATCTCATTTGCAGTGAACTTGTCAGCTAGGTATAGTTTTGCCCCAACGCTATGCCATTAGACTGGTGTAAAAGATAGCTTTAGATACTAGAGATGTACGACTGATATGGGCATGCTTTATCTCTATAGAGAGATGATGGACCCACCACACACCAGAAATGTCGCCAACACTGGCCTACATTCTCTATCCCCATCCCAAAACGACATTAGTATTTTGGAAGGTTTTGCTAATACTTGGTATCTCTCTGATCCACACAAAGGTCATTCTCAAAAATGTTTAAGTGTTCACCATGGGTAAAGACAGTGATATCTTGGAGGTCTATAGAATAGACCCTAATCGTTATATCTTCAAACCATGCAGACATGATTGCTCTTCACGAAGCGATTTGTGAATGTATATGGATTGGATCCATAATTACACATGTTCAAATCAATTGTGGTTTGAAGTCTGCCACAGATGAGCCTACGAGCATTTATGAGGACAATGCTGCTTGTTTTGAACAAATGAAGCAAGACTACATCAAAAGCGACAACACCAAGCATAATCAGCAACAACAAACTCTCCTCAAGATCAAAGTGAACTAGTTCGATCTGAGGACAGTATGGCAGGCTTACTCACTAAGTCATTGCCTAAATTCTACTTTCGAGAAATATGTTGGTAGCATCGTTTGCAAAAGTTATCCGAACTTCCATGACTGTAGTCATCAGGGGGAGATGCAGACATCATGGGGAGATGTCTACATGTATGGTCTCGAAACATGAACGGTGTGTTGTGCTTTTTTCCCTCTTCGACCGAGGTTATTTTTGTCACATAGGGTTTTTGTTACTCGGTAAGGTTTTTAATGAGGCAACGAGAGGAGCACCACGTTTGGGCGACACAATGGGGAGTGTTCAAGTAAATCCAGAATATGTGTCTGGCCCAAACTCTAGATTACTTGACCTAGTGGTAATAGAGTTAGAATTAGAGATAATATCGGATAATCTTGGAGATATCCAATCAATGTAATATTACGTTTCCTTGTACAATTCTGATTCTATGTTTTGTAATCCTCTATATAAAGAGACCCATATTATCAATGAAAGCATGACTCAATTCTCTCCCAATTTCAATTTTCCTTAAACAAGAATAAAATTTTGTTAGTAGGATCAGTGGAAATACATTTGCTCAATTTTATGCTTTGGGTCAAGGACCCAATAAATTTGACATGACCATACGCTGTATATTCATAATTTTATACTCGTAGAGACAAAAGCCACTGCTACCCTTATACTTTTCCTACTCAGATCAATCAGAAATTAAAAGTTGGGTAAAATAATGAATGCATGCATGATGCTTGACCTAGCTTAAAGTTTATAGCAAAATGATTCTAGCTATCAGATAAACCATATGATCGAACGTTCATGTGCAGAAAAATTAATTATGGTCGCATTACAATTCAATAAATTAATTAAGAGGGATAGAAGCTCTGTAAGTGATAATGAATTCATGACTATTAACTAGCTGGAGGCCCCAACAGAAAGACTGAAGCTCTATAAGTGATCATTATGAGTATCAATTAGCTGAAGGCCCCAGCTGATATCCTCACAATGCCTCACATGAGGTACTATTGCACCTGTATCAGTTCCTCTTTTCTCCTTGCAGTCCCACAATGGTGGAGCGTGAAAACAAGGCTCCATCGATTGGAGCCGACGACAAGGCGGATTCGGGACTGTTTGGTTTTCCGGCTTGAAGAGAATCCATGGTTTCAGACCTCCAAGACCTTGAGCCACATACCCAAATGTTGACCATGCACTTGTGACCAACACATCAGAGAAACTGAGTAGAAACATTTCTGCTAAGGCTTTTCTGTCATGCAGTTTATCATCAGTCCTTTGCTCTCCTTCATGGCTGGGTTGGAAAACCCCAATTAAGTCCCCAGTCACAGTTGGATGTTCCCAATACATACTCCTCAAATTCTCAGAGTAATCTGGTTTTAAAGAAGTCATCAGTACCGATTTCGACTTCGGGGTCCCTGACGATGAACTGAAGTCCACAATAGGCTTGTTCTCATCCACTCGAGGCAACAATTTCTCACTAAAAACACAAGCTAAAATTTGATCCATCACATGCTTAAAAGGACCAGGCCCAGCCGGCTCGAAAGTTCTTACTTGAATCCCAACCATCTCGTCGGCCTTTGCCAAATAAGCTTGGTAGTACCTTGTGATTAGCCCCCATACATGATTTGAAGGGTGGAAGAGATACCTACCCAAGTGGTGGAAAACAGTCTCTCTTTCAGGGAACAACTTGTTAAGTTCTTGCTCAAAAGATGGCATCAAGAAAAGTGATGGGACAAAGTAGTTATCCGTTTTCATAACCAACCAGTCTACTTTCCCAAGATGACTCTGCTCTTCATCACAGAAAAACAACTTGTCTTGCTGATCATAATCATGGCCTAGATGGAGATATACGTACGACGATGGTAGTGACAATTCCGATGAATTACTAGTCTTTTTCAACATGTTACCGTAACAACGAGGAGATTTCTGATCGAACTTGTCAAAGAGGCTTTTAATGGGGAAGTGATTGGAAAGAAGCCATGAGGTTTCTGAAAATGGCTCACAAAAGAGGTCAGGCAAGTCCTTTCCAGGGTCAAGGAGAAGGACTCTGTTTGTGAGCAGAGCATATAGGAATGCTGCGGTTATACTCAGTATTCTGTTTCCCAAGCCACTATTAGCTATCCATACCACATACTTGCACTCATCTGTTGCACCAGTGCTCTTTCCATTAAACTTCTTCTTCAGTTGTTTCAGTGATGCGCTGTAGGGTTTGGAATTCGGCCCACACCGTTTATGAAGTTCTTCATAGCTTCTGAGTCTTGAAAGAAGATAAGAAGATGGTTTGTGGGTTGAGATTTTGCGGTACAAACTTGATTGGTACCTGCTCAAACAAGACCCTTCATCAAACCCAGGAGCAAGGAGTCCATCATATAATTTGTCTTCTTTGGGAATTTGGGTAGGTAATTCAATCTCAGGTAAAACATTTTCTGCATTGGGGAACTGAAAAGATCAAATTTTGTTCTCCGCAAGCCAAAAAAAGAAAAAAAAAATCGAGTAGGATTTCAATTTTCAATTTCATAGTCAACTAAATTTTGTCATTTACATACAGTATCAACTTTTTAGGTGTATGGATTTTGTTACTAAACTAACATCAAGGGCTCATGGCACGACTTGAGCCACCTTATTTGAATTTTTCAAACAAGTTTAGGAACCTTTTTCACTTTTTGTACACTTTGAACATTTTACCCGATCGAGATGGTAAAAAATTATCAGAACCTTCTGTGACATCATTTTCGCGCCACATCGTCATCAGCTACCAAACCAACTTAATGATGTTTATGACTAAGATATGAAATAATTAAACAGAGATAACGTTTCGATACGTAAACGATATCATTTTATAGTTATAGTTGTGTATGAAATTGATCATGACCATATGTCCATTTATTTCAAGGATCATAACTCTATCAAATCCAAAAGAATGAAAAAAATATATGTTACCTGCTGAATTTGACAAGGTGATATTTGAGACAGGTGCTGGTCTTCGGAAAATCTCAATATTCGACGAGGTGGTAACCGGAGACGACGGCGTTTCCAAAACCCTTGCGTCTGCGAAACCCTTGATCCGATCGGGAGGTGGGTCGCGAAGAACAAGAGAGATAGTTATGAGAACTGGGAGAGACACCAGAAGAGAAGCAAAGATCTTCATCAGATTCATTACAAAAGAAAACCCTGAGCTCAACAGATCGCCAAAAACCATGTAATATTACTCGCTGTTTGATTTGTAAAGTACACACGGAAGGAAAGAAAGTAGGGCTGGGTTGGACTGGGAGGACTCTATTTCGGAGTATTTGGTTGAAGAAGAGGCTCTGTTTCGGAGATGGTGGTTATACCAAGTCCTGGTCTTAGAAATGAGCGGGTTTCGTTTCGTCTTCAACGGTCCAAAGTGGCGATGATTTATATTACAAGGTAGGACCAAGTTATGTATGACTTTTATATGCCAAAATAATTTATAAAAGTCAAATATTTGATTAGTAAAACACTACCGGCGGAACACCTGGAGGAAGAGAAGAGGAATGCAGCGGCTGGTTTATGCTTTTGCTTAAGGTAGTTTTTTTTGTTAGTAATTTGGTTAGGTTTTTTGGTCGTTAGTTTGTCCCTACTCATTTGAACTAGGGTTGGGTCAAGTTGAGGTGCCATGGATGTGGTGTCTTTCCTGGGGACGAATTGGTCTATTGTTGGTTTTATCTTATGGTCAATGTGCTGACGAGCGATCCTTGCACGTGGTATGGTACCTTTGGGACATGGTGTGGAAGAGGGCGTTGGTTTTTCTGGCGGTTGTCTATGAGGTAGTACTGATATTCTCGGGATTCTATGTAGCCCGAGAGGTTGGGCGATATAGGTGGTTAGGGGTTGAGCCCTTTCGGCTCATGGAGGTCTTTTATGACGGACCCGTAACTGGTTTAGGTTTCAGGGAGGAGAGTGGGGAATTCTTGTCCACCACCGGTCGATCCCGTTTTATGTAATCTGGTTTATTTTAATAAAAGTTTCTTATTCTCAAAAAAAAAAAAAAGATTAGTAAAACACATTCTATTTGTTTCTAGAAATTAAAGAAATATCCATAGCTATAAAAACCTAAAGTTTTTTTCTTTTTTTTGAATAAAGGGCAGTCGCGCTGCCCTTAAGCCTTGATTAAAGAAACTGTTGAATACAATGGGGGGGGGGGGGGGGGCATTAGGTCAAAACCCCTTATTACAATAAGTATCTAAAGAACATCCTGAAATACTATCATGAGTCTCTACTAAACAACTATATTCAACAAGGCACCAACTAGCAAAAAGCACTCTATTGGCGACTCTATTTGCTTTGACACAGCGGTGACACGACGGAAAGATAACTCGATTACAACATAGCATAATTTCCATACTCATAGCTTTCCCATCATGTTGCCACTGGAAAAAAACATCCAGTGACACTTAGTTTCACCTTACCACTAGGAGCCAGTGACCATTGGACCAAGCAAGGAACTCGCCGCCTACCTAGAGCAGATCTGATTGAGTAAAACCTAAAGTTAAACGATTGGAGATTGGCAGAATCAGGAAAATTCGAAAATGTAAGCTAGAGATTTTCTCAAATTAATGCATAAACTATGTCCTTAACTAGGCAAAGGATCATAAACCGATTCTTTTATAGAGATCTTTAAATACAAATCCACTCATCAGTAGATTTGGAAAAAAAAAAAAAAAAGCTGAAGTGACTGATTTTGCTTTCTAATACATTTTTTTAGTTTTAATTTGAAGGCTTAATTGGATAACGAGATGGTATCATCGAACTTAGTGAGAGTTTACGAGAACATGCCACTTTTGGCATCGTTTAGGGTTTTATTTTCTTGCAATTCTAGCTACTTCATAAGTGGTTTGGAGAAATGCGCGGCAGTTGTGTGGCTTAGGTCAGTAGGCGTTTTGAGAGTGTATAATATGTGTTAGTCTTTTAGTTTCATCATGGTTTAATATGATGCTTTAGTGACACTTACTACTAATAAGCAGTGTTATTATTTCATTAACTGATTAAGTAAATTTGTATTTCTCAAGTAGATATAAATAAATTTTATAAACCTTGACTTTTATGGGTGAAGTTGGGGGTTCGAATATCAGCTTGGTGACTTTGAAAGAAAATTTCTAATTATTTCTGCAAACAGAAACAATTTGATCTTGTATACTGTAAAAAGATAAAAATGTTGCAATTCAAGTGGAGACCATGTTTGTTAGAAAGTGTTTTAATTCATTTTCTCCACTTCATCCTCAACAAAATTATATAGGTTCTAGAATTTCAAATCCCACTACCAACGACTCTTGACCATGTTTTTTTTTTTTTAGATTAATTTCAGTTTACCCCCCTGAGGTTAGGGGGTGTCATCTTTTCACCCCCCCGACTCTCAATTTTACTTTTTTACCCCCTGAACTTTCTAATTTTTGTCTTCGGTGCCCAACGTCTCATTTTCCGTCCAAAATGGACGTTAAGTCTTATAATATGGCCCATTTCGAAGGCTAAAATTGTCATTTTATGACCCAAAATGGACGTTAAGTCTCTCTTTTCTGCTCCCTAGCCTCGACCAGCCATTTCTCCTTTCTCTCTCTCTCTCTCCCTGTCTTTTGCTCCCTAGCCTCGACCAGCGACGGCGACCCAGTGGTTCTCCACCGTCCGGCCACCTCTGACTGAAAGTGTGGTAGATCTAGAAGAGGCGAGAGAAGCTCGAAGCTTCTAACCCGAAAACGCATCGACGACCCGAGGAGAAATCCGACCAGAACGCTGTCCTCCGGCCACCTCTGAGGCGGACCACCGGCAATAGCCTTGTCTCACCGTCACCAACGTCCCTACGGTCTCGGATCGTACATGTATCGAGGGTGAACGGAGAATCGAGGACTGGAGGCTCCGAGACTTCTCCGGCGATTTCCGCGAGTTCCGGCGACTTCGGCCACCTTTTGGGCTGCATTTGGTATGAAATCTCATCTCCTCGTCATACTCTACAAGCCTGTACAATTAGATTTTGAATTTGATCGAGTTTTGACAATTTCGTTTCTGGGTTCCTCTCGGGTTCGACGCCGTCACTGACGCCGGCGACTTCCCAGACCTTTCTGGGCTTGGCTTCTGGTTCGACTGCTTCTCTGGATAAGGCCTAACTTCGATTGAGAGCTAAAGTCTGGAAATTTCTAGGTGGGTGTTGTTGAATCCTCAGTTCATCGTCATTCAAGTTTCTGGAAATTTCTAGGTGAATTTCAACTGTTGTTACATTGTTAATGAACTGAGTTGGTTGGTTTGGTTGAAATCAAATTATCCTGGTTTTGTGTGAGTTGAGTTTAATTTTGTGGGAGTTGGAATTGTGAGGAATCTGTTATGGGTATCGCCATTTTGGACTGAAATTGGTTGCTATGTTGTGTGCTCGCTGTGAATCAGAACCTTGCTGAGATTGGTGAATTAGATTGTTGTTATTCTAGTGAATTGGTAAAATATGTGAATAAGTAAATGGTTTGTTTGTGTATGCTGAGATTGGTAAATGGTTTGTTTGGGGACCTTGAGGGCTATTGTGGCAATGGCTAGGGTTGAATTGTGGGCAGATGAGGTTCTTGGCAGCGGAGGAGGAAGGGAGGGGGGGAGGGAGAGAGAGAAACCCCCGAACGTGAAAGAGAGAGGGTTTTTTTTTTTTTTTTTGTCATGAAATGACCATTTTAGCCCTCAAAGTGGGCCCCATTATCTGATTTAATGGACGGAAAATGAGACATTGGGCACGGAAGACAAAAATTGGAAAGTTTAGGGGGGTAAAAAAGTGAAATTGGAGGGGGGGACACCCCCAAACCTCGGAGATAAATTGAAATTAATCATTTTTTTTTTTATAGAAGGAGGTATTAGCTAAGCCCTTTATTGATAATACTCAGATTGCCAAGCTGGAACTTCAGCTGCTAGAAAACTTGGGACTGAAACATAAAAACAATCCTGCACAAGATCACGACCATGTGCAGCTAACATATGGCAATTACATTTGCCTTTCTACTAACATAACTAACTTTCAAATTATTATGAGATGCCAAAAGTAAATTCAGATCCTCATATAATCGTCCCAAAGCTGAAGTATTGAGGCTAGCCTGGGAAGCGAGTTGACGTTGCACCTCTTGTGCATCAGTCTCCAACAAAGCTGGAACGAAGCCATGATCAATTGCAAAGTTCATTGCATTCCTACACGCCAAACTTTGCATGCTCTGATGATATCAGTCCACGTAAGGGACCTGCACCACCAGCTAACATTGCACCACTTGAATATCTTATCACAAAACCAAAACCGCCTTTCCTAGTTTCATTATGAAATGAGCCATCAACATTGATTTTTAACAACCCTGCTAAAGGAGCCACCCATTTTTGCTCTTCTTCGAACACTAGCAAAAGCAGACTTAGTATTGTGAGCTCGAAACGCTTGCAGACGAGCAGCAGCTCTAAGCATAACATCACAAGCCAAAGCACTCTTCCCCTCCCAGACTCGTGAGTTTCTTTCTTTCCAAATACTCCATAGTAAGAAAATCAGCACACCCAACTCTTGACCATGTTAGTGCAAGGCAAATTAATTCATTTCTTTTTATTTCTAAAGTAGAAGTATCCCATTGAGTATAACTCACGTAAACATATACTTCTTACTAAACTAATCTTTAAACACTGTTTTCATTCAAGAAAAGAAGGCTTACAAGTCATCATGCACGACTTTCAACTAGCTGAAGGCCCCAGCTGGTTAAACAAGACCCTTCATCAAACCCAGGAGCAACAAGTCCACCATGTAATTCATCTTCTTTGAGGATTTGGGAAGGTACCTTTGGATAAACCATTTTCTGTGTGTGAGAAGTAGAACGATCAAACTCAGCTGCCAACACTACTAAAAAAAACTTCAATTGCGACAGCAAATACTGATTTGCTGTAGCAAATACTATTTGAGACGGCAAATTAAGCTTTTGCGACAGAAATTCCAGCGTTGCAATAGGTAGCGTCACAAGATCCAATTGCTATGGTAAATTTCCGTTGCAAAAAGGATTTACGACGGAAACTATTGCCGTCGCAAAGGCTAATTTAGTTGCGACGGGTATTTTGCCGTAGCAAAAAGACATTTCATTTTTTCAAAAAAAAAATCTGGTGTGAATTTCACACCAAAACTAGTATCGTACTGCAAAAATTATAAAATGAAAAATGTTAAAATATCATATGAACTCAGTTCAATTACAAATCAACAATCACAATTGTAAGACCAACCAAAGCTTTTGCAAAATTACGAGCATCAAAATACCTAAAACTGCTAAGCTTCTTGTTGAAATTAAGAGTTACACACGAAGCTAGTGACCAAAACTTCTTAACCATATTTATGACTAACATCCTCCTTGCTTGTAACATTCTTCACTCGAAACCCGAAAACTATTGGAAGGAGACCTTGGGTTGCCCAGGAAGTTATACAATCCTATCAGCTTCTTCTTCATTTACTGATCCATGACTTGTGCTTTTGAAGAGCCCCACAAGCAAAATAGAGACATATCCTTAATAATATATCCCACAGATAGCAAATAGCAAGTAAATACCAAAGAGATAAATTAACTTTTGTAACCATAGACAAAACTTATGATTGAGAAGCATAAGGTTTTAGAGTGAAGTGGAAATGAGAAAAAGCATGATTCTTAAAGCAAAGTTTCTTGAACAACAATTCTGCCTGATCAAAGATATAGACCACAACGCTAATAAATCAGCAGTTTTATGAACACAGAAGGATGCACACATGCAAAAGATCAAAAGATACTCATACAAGGAGACTAAAAGCATAGCAGAGATAGAAATAACAGCAATAAAAAACATGCACCTTATTCTTTACTTGTCTTTGGATGGCAATGAACCAAAATCTGCATTCATCTTTTGAAGATACTATTTCTGCAAAAAGTTGATAACAATAGCTACTCAATTAGAGAAACGATTTGCATATTTACATATCAATACTAGACTATCAAAATTATCCTCTTACTAGTAAGAATGAAAAGAAAATGCCCTGATTCTAAATTATTGATACAAATATCATGCTATTCTTATATGAATACCCCAAGAACAACATTAACGAATTCAAACTCCGAATCCAATTGCAATGTCCTTGCTGACTTACAAGAGTAAAGCTGGTGACAGTGTAGGTAGTATTGGCAACAAATCAGCAGTAAACCTTGTAGCATATTTATGCCCAGCAAAAGCAACCATATATATGTCCCTCATAATTATCCTGTAAATTCAAAACCACAAACCACACTAAATTGATTGAATTTAAAACAAGCCAATATTCAACACCCTTAATTAAAATCGCAGTGTCCATTATCTTCACAACCTTAACTGAAATTTAATACTTTCAATATATGCATGTATCAATCTTGCTAAACTACCAAAACTAAGACCAACATTGTGCAATGATCAACATCAACATTAACCTAAACCCTTCAAACCCCTGTAGCAATTCACAAAATAAAAGAAGCACGAAAACGAAGTGGAATCGGGAGAGAGAGAATGAACTGGAACGAATGAGAGAGAGGACCTTACTGTCAGTACAAAAGATAAAAATACAATATCAGACCATATATAATACATCATAGGTCAGCTTCAACTATGTCATATCAATCAACATTAGATTCAATTATCATATGGAATGTCAATAACTTTTTGCCAGATCGTCTGCTCCTCAAGCTTAAGAGGTAAGAGTTTCTTCCAGAAAACTAAAGCTATTCTATTCACCACCAAGGCACCAATCAATTACCAAAAACAAGTATAATGCATGTCACATTACATTAAAGATAAGAGATTAGATATGCAGATCATGCAATCCAAACTACAAGATCCTAATCTTCAAAGGTCAAACAGAATATAGTCAAACAATCTAAGGCTCCTTGGTCATTTTTTATTAGTAGAAGAAAGTTAAAATAAAGCAAAATGAATTTTTCCAACAGTGGATAGTATCAGCTCTCTGCTGTAAGTCATTAGATCAACTGCTATCACTCTTTGATCAACTATCCTAATCATAGATAACTCATATACCTAGTCCTGGTATCTAGCTTTTTATCTAACATAGATAGCTCATATCCTAGCTCTTTGGTGGCTTTAAATAAATTTTAGGAAGAATGTCAAACATGTTACCCTTCTTTTATGAACAAGAAAGACAGAACAATGATTAGTTATCACAAAATTTTCCGATGACTTGGTGTTTTATTTTTTTTATGAACATAAATAAAAAGAAACAAGAGTCGGAAAACAGCAATAATGATAATCATAATCTACTTCATCATGTTCAATTTGTCAATTGCATAGGATTATCCATCTGGAATTTCCTAAGAAGCACCGATACGGGTACGAGTATCCGGATGCGATACGATCGGATACGTGGGTACGGCAAATTTTAAATGTTATAGGATACGGGTACGTGAAGGATACGTTAATTAAATATATATATATATATATATATAATAGCAAATTATTAGCACCGGCGTTATCATTCCAGCTGGCAGTCACACACTCCACCACGAATAAGAGTCTCCGGGTGGAAATCAAAACGTTCGAAGCAACAAACAAATATGAAGCACAGGGCGTATAGAATATGTACCCGCTTCAACAAATGTGAGAACTGAGAGGAAACTCCAAGCAGCTAGAAACTGAAGAACAAATATGAGAAGAAGAGCAGAAGATGCAGAACAAACGTACCCGAAGCAGCAACAAATTGAAGCTCCAAGCTCCAACCGAATCGGCTGCAGAACGAAGTGAATTTCTGCAGAAGGTCGTCTCGATCTGGGTTGAGCAAGAAGGCTTGCGATTTACGAAGAAGACCAGAAGAAAAGAGACGCAAAGCATGAGAAAGAGAAGAAGTCTTGAGCAGAGAAGGTTGTCTCGATCTGGGTTGAGCAAGAAGAACAGCAGAAGAAAAGAAACGCAGATCTGGGTTCATCTCGATCTGGGTTGTTTTTTTTGTTTTTTTTTAGGGTAAAAAGTCAACATTACCCCTACGTATCCTATTTATTTACATACTTACGTATCGGCTTAGGATACGGACGTATCCAAACCGTATCCAAATCTAGATACGCGTATCCAGACGTATCCGTGCGTATCCGTGCGTATCGTACCCGGATCCCGGATCGGTACGGGATACGAGACCAAATTCACGTATCCGTGCTTCATAGGGAATTTCTAATCAAAACTCAACATTAAGATACATTCACGGAATACGCAGTTCAAAGTTTCAGAGAACAAACTAAGTAATTGTTAAGGCTGCAGATGAGTTTTGTCAATGTAAGAAACAAGCTATCTATTAACCAACTAAGGCATTCTTCACTCACCTACCTCAGACAAGGCGCATCGTCATGCCTCATGTGATGAAAAATTTAAATATGACATTTTAACAAACTAGGTAGGATCCTTGCATGTTGCAGAACTATAGAAATTTGAATATCTGACAATCTAGGGACAGCAGAAATGAATGCAAGGAATTACTAACATGTAGAAATTTAGCACCAATTGTCAAAAGGACACCCTAACCTAATTCCTAAACAAGATCAATTCAGCGCCAATCAGAGAGATAAAATTCAGACCTAATTTGAAAAATAAAAAATAAAAAAGAGAGATAGAGAGCAAGAGATTGGAACCTCGCATTGGGGAGCATTACGGTGATTGAGCCGCTGAAGGACATAATCGAATTTGATGCTTTGGGTTCCTACATATCCCCGAAGAGAAATTGGGGTTGATGGAGGTGCCAGGGTTTTTGCAGACGGAGGCTGAGAAGACTAAAAGCTTCAACTGAATAAGCTTCAACCCTCATCCTCCTTTTCCTCCTTATCTGAATCGACCTCTGCTTCGAGATCAAGAAAACCCACATTGGAGAGGCTCTTTTTGCTCCGCTTATGACTCCCACCACCACCACCACGATAGGGGCCGTATTCATCGTCGTCCTCCTCTTCCTCGGCCACGTCGTCAATGAAGCTCGATCTCCTCGACTTGTCACCAAATCTCTCTCTTCAATGGCAGCCGAGGATCGATAGGTCAAGGTTTTGAGATCGGTGAATGAAGCGTGAGAGAGAAGGAGGAGGAAGTGTGGCGTGAAAGAAATTGGTCTAGATATGAAGGATTAGTCGTATTTGTTTCATCTTTCAAAAAAAAAAAAAATTATACAAGCGATGGCGTGATTATACCGCCGCAATTGATGTATAATTATGCGACGGTAATGTTATGTCCGTTGCAAAAACTCTTTAACATGCGACGGTAAAATAGCCGTAGCACATGCAGTCGTAAAAGTTGACTTTTTGCGACGGAAAAGTTTACCGTCGCAAATTTTCGAAGCAATTGAAGTTTTTTTTAGTAGTGCAAACAAAGAATAAATTTACATGCATTTGAACTAAAGTGTTTATGTTACCAGCACAATTGGATAAGGTGGTATATGGATATGATCTTTTGGAAACCTCAATGCCAGATGAATTGGCAGTTGTGAATGCCTTGATTCGATCCGGAGGTGCTGGATTGCGCACATCCAGGGAGAGGTGAGGAGAACTAGGTAGGGACACTAAAAGTGAAGCAAAGATCTTCGTCAAATTCATCTATAAGCTTGTTGAGAAACGAAAATGACATCGTTATGTTCCTTTTGATTTTTGTTTTTTGTTTTTAGGTTATGATTATGGTGCATTACATTCACTCATAAGATTATTGACTCTCAACTAGTTGAAGACCCCAACTGAAATCCTCACAATATGTCTCACATGAGGTACAAGTGCCCCTGTATCAATTTCTTTCTTTCTTTACTTTGCAGTCCCAAGTTGGGGGAGCATGAAAACAAGGCTTTAATGACATGACCCGACGACAAGGCGGATTTTGGACCATTTGATTTTCAGGAATGAATAGAACTCATGGTTTCAGATCTCTAAGACTTTGAGCCATATACCCAAATGTAGACTTCGCACTTGTGACCAACACATCAGAAAAGCTTAGCAGCAATATTTCTGCCAAGGTTTTTCTGTCATGTACTTCATCTGTCTTTTGATGCTCTTCATGGCTTGGCTGGAAAACCGCAATTATGTCACCGGTCAAAGTTGGGTATTCCGAATATATATTCCTCATTTTCTTATAGCATTCTGGTAATAAACAAGTAATCAGTACTGATTTCAGTTTTGGGTTCAGAGGAGTTGTCACAATGGGCATATTCTTCTCCACTAGAGGCAGCAATTTCTCATTGAAAGCTCAAGTTAAAATTTGGTCCATTACATGCTGAAATCGACCTTAGCCCTGAGGTTCAAAACTTCAAATTTGAATCCCAATCCTCTGGTCTGCCTCTGCCAAATAAGCTTGATAGTATACCTTGTGATTAGTCCCCATAGATGGTTTGAGGGGTGGAAAAGGTACCTTCCCAAGTTGAAAACAGTTTCTTTCTGAGGGAGGGAACAACTTGTTAAGCTCCTTGCTCAAAAGATGGCGTTTGGAAAAGTGATGGAACAAAGTATTTATCCATTTTCATAATCAACCAAGGGACTTTCACAAGAAGACTCTGTTCTTGATCACAGAAAAAAGTTTGTCTTCATCATCATAATCAAAGTATAGATGGAGATATACATACGACGACGGTAGTGATAATTCTGATGGGTTATTAGTCTTTCTCAACATATTCCCGAAACAACTAGGAGAGTTCTGATCAAACTTGTAAAATTGATTTTTGATGGGGAAGCTGTTGGGAAGTAGCCATGATTTATGTGGAAATTGTTTCACAAAAGAGGTCAGGCACGTCTTTTCCGGGGTCAAGAAGAAGGACTCTGTTTGTGAGAAGAGCATAAAGGAAAGCAGCAGCTATAGTCAGCATTTTGTTTCCCAAGCCTTATTAGCTATCCAAACCACATAGTTCCACTCATCTGTTGCATTACTACTCTTACCATTAGACTTCTCCTCGAATCGTTTTAGTAATGTCTTGTAGGGTTTGGTATTTGGCCCACATCGTTTATGAAGATCTTCATAACTTCGAAGAAGAGGGAAGATAAGAAGAAGTCTTGTGGGGTGAGATTTTCCGATATAAACTTGATTGGTATCTGCTTAAACAAGACCCTCCCAGGCATTGTCTGCGTGTTGAAATTGAGATCAGATTTTGGAATAAATTTGAGCACTGAATTACAGTGAATAATATGTTACCTGCCAAATTCGATGAAGGTGATCTTTCACAAACCGCAATGGTGGATGAGTTGGGATTTGGAGAGGGTGTTTGCAAAGTCCCGGCATCTGCAAATGCATTGATTCGATCAGGGGGTGGATTTTGGACAACTAGAGAAAACGTGATGAGAACTGGGAGAGATACGAAAAGTGAAACGAAGATCTTTATCAAATTCATTTAAGATTATAATTTACAGGTATAGTAGGTAGTTTAATAAAAAGATGAATGCTTGGTATCAAAGGATTACAAATCCACAATGACATTTCGTTCATAATCAACCTTGAGCTCAACTTTGCTTCATACTCTTCTTTCAACAACGAAGTCACTTGGTCACAATCGTGGCAAAGAAACAAGGGAAAAAGAAAGGATAAGGCTATTTGGGTGAGTACGAGTATCGAAATGGTTGAGAGATGGAGATTTTCCAAATATCAAACTGACTCAACTCGACTTTTGGGTTTTCAACTCGTAACAATGGCATTGAAGACGGCAGAGGGAAGTCAACAATATGATATGCATTTTTGGCATGCACGCTGTTTCAGCTGTCTCGGGAACTGAACCACAGGATGTCTTGGTCTGCTACAATCGCTATCGGTCTCGCTTATCTATAAAACAACAAAGGTCAGATGGAAGACTGGGTGTGCCAGCCTTCAAAGCTCAAATGCCTAAATCAGTATCGTTATAAGATAATGAAAAGCGATATTAAACAGTTAACTCTGTGGGTTGTTAGAGATGACCTTAATGTAGTAGATTTGTGGGAGCCTGGTTCCTTTTCCTTCGGTGTGGGATGTTTGGGATTCCCAATATCGCCTCGAGAGTTATCGGGACCCTCAGCTGGGAGCTTTCCTTACTTCTGCATTGGTGATACGAGTCTTGTGCTTCCGATACTTGTGCCTGGAGGTATGTGCATAACAACACACGCCTTTGCTGTTGGATTGGGCTTATCGACTGTTGGCTTTATGAGTTGGTCTCCTAATCTGAAAAGCCTACCATTATTACCCAATTACTAAAGATTGAATTAAGACACAATCGTACTACTAAGAGAAAAAGCTAGGGTTTCCGTCCCCTTCTCAAACACTTGTCTCGTCTGGGGGCGTACTTCCGGCCTCATTGGTGTGTGGCCTGTGCAGTAGGACGGGTGTTGTTTCTCCTCGGATTTCTGAGGTCTAAGTGTTCACTAGCGGGGTTTTTTGGCTCAAGCGTGGTCCAAGAAAGGTGGAGGGGAGGTGGATGTCGGGATGTGTAGATCGTTTCCGATCTAGTATTCTCTCTTCGTGGGCGTTTACTGGTGCTTGCCGATGTGGGGGTAAGGTTGATCGGTAACGGGATCGGGGGGTCACCAACTCTTCGGCGATCTAGGTCACTATCTTGCTCTCAGCGAAGATCTGTGAGGGTTGTTGGCGTGGTGATGCTTGTTGGTTGGGGCCGGATTGTTGGCAGCAGGGGTGACAGTGGATTGGAGGTCTGCAGCTTCGACGTTTGCTGGGGTGTTTGGGGATGGGCCGAACTTGGGCTCTAGGCCTTGCTAGTGGACTTGATTAGGCTTTGTGGGACTGCTAAGGTTTTAGATAGTTTTGCTATTTTATTTCCAATAATTCCTTTTTTGGGAGGTATGCATTTGTATGTGTTGTTATGTGTGTATTTACTATGAGCTTGTTCATAGTTATAAGCTCAATTTTTTAAGTGAGCGATTAGTTCGAATATAGATGGTCTATCTTCTATATATCACGGTAGGTACTCCTACAACTTCTTGATTTGTCTAGTCAAATGCAACAGAAGGATATGTAATGGTCATCTTGGCATGAGGTTAATGAAATCCACATTTCAAAAAAAACCTACCATTATTTGTTCAGAACCATACACAAAATGAGAGGTTCTAAGTTTGAGTAAGTAGAATCACTTGTTGTATAATTTAAAAGAAAAAAGAAAAAACAAGAAGCATGTATAATCAATTCAAATCTAGACCTGAAATTTTGAGACTTCTAGCGAGTTATGAAATTTAGTCTACACATGTATAGCAAAAAAGAAAAGTAGTAGCGAAAAAAATAAAATACAAAACAGTTTAGCAACAAGGAATTTAGTATCCACAATTTTATACTTGCCTCACAAAATGACAAAATCATTAGTATTAAAAGAAAATTTTGAGGCACAAACGAACTATGAAAGAGCTTGAAGCCACGAATTCTTGGGCCTCAACTTAAAATATCAAATGAGACCCGAACAAACTCAAAAACCTGAGACGATTGCCTCTTGGGCCTCACCTCAAGTCTAGGCCTGAATCAAATATTTGACAGTCCACAAGTTACGATTCACTTTCTAACCCGCAGCACAGAGAATCTGCACGTGGTGATCCCTAGGGCACCGCATTGGGCATTCATCATCCTCATCTCTTCCAAGAGACGATTCACCGTCAATGGTGACGCGTGTAGAACTGACTTTTAAAACAGCATTGCACTCGAACCCAGCCCGCCAATATATACGAGATGCTGAATTCTAGATCACTCTGGTTATTGCAATAATATTTCAGACGAATTTAAGTCACGGAGCTGCATGTAATTGACTACGTGTTACGTGACTTGTATCCATATATAGCCATAACTTGCTCAACTCGGTGTGCCTCTGGCAGCATAGCTCAGACTTATTTTCCAGTTCTTCAAGACTAAGAAACTGTTAAAATGGCGTTTTCGGTGATGGGTCTCTGAAAACTTCAATTCTGCACTCTTCAATCTTCATTCATATCCGGTTAACTTTACTGAATCCAGGTATCATCAATTTACTCACAATGTCTAATCAACTTGCTTAATGTGATTCTGTGTGGATGAATGGCTGTCGATTAACGCAAATTACCCTTTATCACCTCTTTGATTAGTTTCTCCTTTTGAAATATGCTAATAGTATCAACATGAATGAGTCTAAAAACCCTGTTTGTCTGTGAGTATAATCCCTCATTGGGTTTTTGCTGCAACATGTGTTTAGATCCGTAATCTTTTGCTCCCTCAACTTTGTAGGTTTCATTTTGAGCAGTACTTAAATTTAAGAATGAAATCTACTTCATCTGAGCGTTACCATATACAATATATATAGAGATTGTCCTGTTTCATGATTTTTTGAGCCGTTGATTGAATATGTTATGACCTTGGACTTGTATGAACTGGTAAAATCGCGTTGTGTGTAGACTGTGACATAATTTAAGCAACTAAACTTGCAAGAAAGTAAAAAAGATGAAGTTTGGGAAGGAGTTCAAGAAACAAATGGTGCCCGAGTGGTCAGAAGCCTACATGGATTATAATGGCCTCAAGAGGATATTGCGAGAGCTAAGAGAGTACAAGCAAAGTAAGCAGCACCCTGCTGTGACATCTTCTAGAGACTTTGAGCAGAAACTGCTTCCTGACGGAACATTGAATGGAGGAGGCTAGGAGATGTCGAGGACCAAGTAAGAGATGTGAACACATTGCGTGGAGGTGGTTCCAAGCAGTTTTATAAGACCAAGTTCTTGAGGACGTCAGAGGAAGGAGGAGAAATTGAGGTGTCATTCTTCAGAAAACTTGACGAAGAGCTCAACAAGGTCAATACATTTTACAAGGAAAAATTGGAGGAGGTGAAGCAGGAAGCAAGTCAGTTGAATAAACAAATGGACGCTTTGGTTGCACTGAGGATTAAGATGAAGATTCCGCATCAAGATGGCTCAAGTTCAGGGATCGAGGCGTGACAATGTTGATTCTCCAATGCCTCTTACAAGGAACACAAATGCACCTGATACTTCAGGTAAATGTGAACTACTCTTGTTGAATTGCCAAATGTGGAGCTGTTGAGCATATGAAACTGTTAAGCAAGTTTAGTTCAAGAATTTACTAACCATTAAGAATTTTATCTGTTAATTTGATCTTCTAATTCCTAAAATATAGAATCTTCTGGGAAATTTACAGGAGTTGAGCCCCCCCCCCCTCCCCTCAGTTGCTGATCCACCACATGCTAACATTTCTAGAAGTGATAGCAGAGAGGTGTTGCATACCTATGACTATAGACAAGATCCTCTGGAAATTCTTGAGGGTGTGAGAATTAATAATACACTTGAATCTTCAATATCAACCATCAATGGTGTTTTTAAGGACTCAAAAGAAGAGCAGTTGAGCTTTGATAAAGAGGAGCTGAGGAGAGCGGAAGAACGACCAAGGGTGGCATTTATTGAATTTTACCATAAGCTTCAACTTCTAAAGCACTACAGGTGACAAATAGTAAATTTTTCAGCATGCATTCCCATTTAATTTAGATAGTGGTCTTCCTGTTTGGGTTGCTAAATTGTTATGTACTTATACTTTTGCGAATGGATAGCAGTTTTATGAACCACTCTGCATTTTCCAAGATTATGAAGAAGTACGAAAAGGTCAGGCACACACTTCAAACCTATAAGTCTCGGAATTTTGAGTTGCATACTCTCATTGATTATAATTAAACGAAGTAGTCTAATGAAACTTCTATGCTCATTTACTTCTATGTTTTGCATTAACACAGTTCTCATCAAGGAGAGCATACAGGTCATACATGCAAATAGTAGACAACTCTGATCTTGGAAATTCTGATGAGGTCTGTCAGAAATCAGAAGTATTCGCTGTGCATTGTATTCAATATAATCGATTACCTCATGCTCATATAAAAATATTCACCCAAAAAAAAAAAAATTCTAATCAAAATGTCTTCTAAGCTAGTTGGAGAGGTGGGATCTTTGAAAGTTCACTGGGTCTTTTACATTTCCTTATATATAGGTTACTAACCTCATGGAGAGGGTGGAGGCTACCTTCATCAAGAATTTTTCACACTCAAATCGTAGAAAAGGTATGAATAAGTTACTGAGGCCAAAAGCAAAACGAGAGAAGCACAAAGTATCGTTTTTATCGGGTAAGCACCTATTAATTCCAGTTGACAGTTTTGCTCCACCATTGTACAAGATGAATGTCAAAACATGTATTGCTCCACCAGTCAACAGTTTTCTGGAGTGTGCATTGATTACTTCCCAGTTTTGACTTTTAGGTTTCTTTTCTGGCTGCTCAATTGCTCTACTGGTTGCTATTGTATTAAGAATACAAGCTAGAAAAATAATGAATAAGAAGGAGGGCACACAGTATATGGAAAACATTTTCCCACTTTACAGGTAAGTACTGTCAGTACTTCTACTTTTCATTTGACCCGTCTTTTCTCTGAGATGCCAGCGGGTTTCCTTGCAGTTTATTTGGATACATTGTCCTACATTTGCTCATGTATGCTGGCAATATATACTTCTGGAGGCGTTATCGGATAAACTATCCATTTATATTTGGTTTCGAGAAAGGAACTGAGTTGAGTTACCGAGAAGTTTTCCTTCTCAGCAGTCAGCACTGGTCTAGCTTGCAGTACTTGCATTGGGCGGTTTCCTAGCAAACTTAGAGCAAGTCCACCGGTTTACTCTTGACCGGGCATAGTCAAGAAAAACCTGACTACATGACTTTGAGATGGATTTTGCTCCTTCCACCGGTGGTTTTTTGCCCGGGCAAAACCAACCCTTTCTTGACTACAGCCAAGAAAATAGTCATCCCCATGACTATTTCCATGACCGGCCAAACCCAGATGCCAGCTAGGCCAGGCCATATCGTGGCTGACGTGAGGAGGAGCTCAGCAATGGAGGGAGTGGAAGATTCTGGGCGGTTTGACGCCACAGACCCGCAGGACGAAGGACAATGATCGGATTCGGTCTGATTTGCTCCGAGATCATCACTTCTTGATTCTAGGACGAGAACCAACATCAAAACAAGCCCAGACATTCCAGAATCGCCGCAGTGCAAGGTAACTCCGACGAAGCCGACGATACCCAGAATCGAAAAGCATTAAAAATCGATCAATTCCAACAAGTCAGTATACCCAGATTAGAGCTCGACGAGAGGATTATGTTTCATACCTTAGGTGACCCAAACGATGGCCGGAGTCGTAGGAAAAGTCAGAAATTGCCGGAAAAGCTTCAAGCTTCCGAGCTCGAATCTCTCTCCATGGTCCGTGCATGGACGATCCGTGGCCAGAGGTGCGCCGGCGTCGTCAAGAAGAAGCGAATGCCAGTGGTCCGCCGCCGTGATATGGCCGGAATCGAAAGTTCCGGTTGGGTCTTCCATACGACCTTGGTTCTGGAACGACCTTGGTTCTGGACTTCTCCATGCTTCTGGAACGACCTTGGTCGTTGAACTGTGCGGAGGGATATTTATCCCCAAAACTCAGTTTAATCTGAGGGCTGAGATTAAACGGTGAGAATTTGAATGGCCCAGATCGCTCCAAATTAATAAACAGTAAAAAAATGAACTCTAAAATTAAAAGTAAAATATTTGATAAACAGTGGAATATAAACATTTAAAGTAGATGAATAGTCAAAAGTGAACAGTATTGACCGGTCAAGAAAAAAAATGGGTGCAAACCCATGTCCAGTGGCAGTGAATAGTAACTTGACTGGTCGAATTCTTGACTTCTCGACTTTGCCTTTTCTTGACTACGGGTGCACTTGCTCTTACACTTGGAAATGGACTCGAGTGGTAAACATTACAAGACAGTCAATCAGATGATTCCTTTGGGCTTACTTATTGTAAGATTTTCAAAACATACTAACAGTATACTTTGTAGAATCCGTTGAACTCGGTTATTAATGCACATGATCTCTGTTACATAACCTTCTTACAGTGAACTATAGCATGGTACCTTCTGCATATAAAACTTTCATAGTTTGTGCAAACTATTTCCTTTATCTTTGCAGTTGATCCTTGTCGTCACCTTCTGCCCTTTCGACATCCTATACCGTTCAAGTCGTTTCTTCTTCACTCGGACCTTATTCCTCTGCATATGCGCCCCTCTTTACCCGGTAATGCAGAGATGAGCATAAATAAGTAGACAGCTAGCCGAAATATGGAAGTGCCTTGCTTAATTGATTTTCTTCACAGGAGACATTCTCAGACTTTTTCTTGGCAGACCAGCTTACTAGCCAGGTATACTGATCCCTTGTACCTTATCGGCTACCATTAGAAATAATTGATGACTGGTTTTTTAGTAGTTTCTTTGCTCTTGTTTGATCTCAGATGCAAGCCTTGAGGAGTTTTGTGTTATACATCTGCTACTACAGTTTGGGAGAATATTCAAGGAGGCAAAGCAAGTGCCATGAGCACGGCGTCTACAATACTTTGTATATTGTTATTGCTGTCATACCATTTTGGATGCGCTTCCTGCAGGTCCCATTATATTTTAAGTTTACAGTGATTTTTGGGCATATGCTACCTTTATTCACGATGGAAATGTATCGATCTGAGATGCATGATATTACTTGGATTTTTATCATCCAGTCCGTATACTAAAATTTGTAGAATCGTGTATTTTCGGTGGAAAGATGCACTACAGATTGCATATCTTGTCTTGTAGTGCATTCGCCGACTGTGTGAAGAAAAGGATTTGAAGCACTTGTGCAATGGTTTAAAGTACTTTTTGACGATTGTTGCAGTTATCGTAAGAACTGTTTATGAGCTGAAAAAAGGAAAGACATCCTGGATGGTGTGTTAACTTTGATCAGTTCTGCTGTTGCAACAATGATGAATACATATTGGGACATTGACAGGGGACTTCTACAAAAGCGATCAAAGAAATTTTTTTTGAGAGATAGACTTCAAGTTTCACAGAAGAGCGTGTATTTTGCAGCTATGGTAATGTTTAAATGAATGAATTTTGTGAGTGGTATGGTTTCATGTTACAAGTTGTGCTATTAATTTATTATGTTTTTGGGAACTCATTACAGGTCTTGAATGTAATACTCAGACTTACTTGGATCGATGCAGTTGGTGTTGGAATTTAGATTGCCATCCCTTCATAAAATGACAGTGACAACCATCTATGCCTGCCTAGAGATCATTCGTCGTGACATGTGGAGCTTCTTCAGGTATTATTTTCCTCTCATCGACATATCTAATGTAGTAACAGTATTGAGGCTTGTTATAATTCTATCTCCAGTCATCATTGGTGAAAAAAACTGAAAAAACTGATCGGTATCTTAGTTCTTGTACATCTATGAAACACAAGGACTGTTTGATGCTGTTTAATTTATGCTTAACCAATTAATAATGAATGTGTAAAAATTGAACCAGGTTAGAGAATGAGCACCTAAACAATGTGGTCAGTACCGTGAGTTCAAGTCGGTCCCTCTTCCTTTCAGTTACAATGACGAGGATGATGACAAGGATGATTGAACATTAACCAATTTAGCTCCTGCAAACCATGAAAGTTGAGCTTCCACAATTCTGTGCCGCAAGCCTTTGGGAACATGCGGTAAATTCTTGTCCATCCCCGATCAGCATTGACAGCATAGGCTCATATGAAAATTGCCTAGCTTGGTCTTTATTGATCATGAACAACTGTTCATGTGATTCACAGTAACTTTATCTGGTTATAGTTTATTTGAATGAGAAACTTCACATTCACTAGTGTGTCGTTCTTGATCAGCTATGTGATTTTGCTCAATTGTGTTTGGTCAAGGCTTGAGTAAGGCATCTGATAAACTTGATTTTGCTAGAGTAATATTCACGGCTCAATCTGATTCCATTATGTAAAAATTTTAGGAATTTCATTTACAATTGTTTACTAAAAGAATTGAAGAGTACAAGAAAATCTCAATGCAGCTAGATTCACAGCATAAATGAATGAAAAATATAGAAGGGGATACAAAAATTGCAGCTTGACAGCTTTACAAAATTTTACTGGTGCTGTTGAAATTCCTGTGTTTTTCAGAAAGGCCAAAATGATTTCATGAGTCTAAGCCTACAGATGTTTGTGATCTTCATCATAGTTGAAGGGAAGTGGCACCGACTTGAATGCCCTATACTTGCCAACATTGTTCAAATGTTCATTCTCCAACCTGAAAAAACTCCAAATTCCTCGACGAATTATCTCCAAACTGGCCACAACTGCTATCATTGCTTGTCCATGCATGAAAGAAACATTAAAATCCAAAACGGTCTGCAACCAAGCAAATCTCAGCAACACATTCAGCACCTGCAATTCCCATTAACAAAATTAACCAGTTAGAAAATGTTGGTCCCTTAACACAAGGGACGAGCTTTTGTTTATGCTACTCACCATGGCTCCAAAATATACACTTTTGTAAGGGATTACGAGTTTGTCTCTCAACCAACGATTCTTTGAACTACGTTGCAAAAGCCCCCAGTCTACAACAAGATCCCAATATGTTCCATACAGTGCAGCAATAATTGAAAATATCCCGGCAAGAATTTTCCAGTTTACATCCTTGTTAAGATTGCAAGCTATCCTCATGCTAACAGCTACTATTGTGAAGAAGTACTTGAGTCCATTGTAACCTTGGTGATGATCCTTCTCTTCAAACAGGCGGCGGATGCACTGAAAAATTAGTGAAATGGCAAACATTAGCAAGTGACTAAAGGCTGATAATGAAGCTTAGGACACTGTTACGGAATGAACCAACAACATACTACCAGGGATGTTGGTTGTACCTGAAGAAGGCGGGACCAATATGGAATACAAGCAACGATGAAACTGAAGGTGTTGAAAACATCACTTGATCTGCAGCTAGTTTCTCTGCGTTTATAGTCTCCCCAACCATAGTAGCAAATGTAGAACTCCAAGCTTCTAATGGCTTGCACCTACATTCATAAAAAATTAAAAACCAATTCAGCACTCATTTATTAATTCAAAGAGAGAAAATTAAAGAAGGAAAATGATATCACTGCAATGTCAGATTAGGAGGGGCGCATATTGCTACATTTTACTAACCTGGCTAGTGAACTGATCAGCCAAGAAGAAATCTGGCAGTGTGACCTGGAAAACAACCAAATTATTGAGTTAGTTAGTGATGTTAATTCACTTTGATCACTAAATAAGGTGCCTGAAGTTGAGTTTTACCTTATATAGAGGAGCACAGATACAATGGAACACACAAACAAGGAAGAAATAGCGACTTGAGCGATAAACGATGTTGAATGGGCATAGTAATATCCCAACTACAAACTGCAGATAAAAATCTAGCTAGTTTAGTTTAGAGTTCTGGAAATATGATGTAGCAAGGCAAAGCACCTAAAATAGTTCAATGATCTTACCAAAACCAAGAAGAGAGGGAGTAGTTCTGTTAGTGCTTTATAGTCTTGGGTCTGGGGGTCCATTTCCATGTCCAGATTTGAGAGAACAGCAGCTAGTGCTAGCACTGCCAGACCAAAACTAACAAGGAGGACCTCTCTGTATCCCAACTCAGTTCCTTGCTTGAAACCAAAGATGAAAGAGTAATTGACTCTGTAACGTCTCCAGAAGTATATGTTCCCAGCATACATAAGCATGTGTAGAATAACGAATCCGAACAAGCTGCATTTGGAAGTTTAACATGTCAAGCAATCGAATATTACTATCCCCTTTCTTTAAAAGTTGGACAGATGAAATTAAAGCAAAACAAAACCTTAGTTACATTACCTGTATAGGGGAAATATGCTCTCCATATACTGGGTCCTCCCTGACTCATTCATAATGTCGCGAGCGCGTACAATCAAAATCAGGGCTAATGTGAGAGCAACTGTGCAGCCAGCAAAGCAACCTAAAAGTTTTGCAATAAACAGATTCAGATGAAAGGAAACGTACAACATAAATTTTTTATCAGTCTAAGAAACTTTAACTCTATATTTATTGATTTAGTTGTTGGTCTTACCCATGAAAAATGTTATCCTATGTCTTTCTATCTTTGGCTTTGGCCTTAAGACAGCCATCCCTTTCCGGCGATTTGAGTTAGAGAAATGCTTGATGAATGTACTTTCAACCCTCTCTATAAGCTTGGTAACCTGGCTATTACAAATTTCATATGAGACTAGAAAAGAAACTGCAGTGCCAAATTAAGAGAAGAAACAAAGGCAATTGGACAAAACAACAAAGTTTGCAATTCATTATCTTTCAGCACTATGCGCAAAGATTTAAGCAACAATAATTCTGACCTCATCAGAGCTGCCAAGATAGGAGTCATCTACCATCTTCATGTATGGTTTTAATGTATTTCTTGAAGTAACCTGAAAAATTAATGAGGTTGAGTACAAGTATTACAAACCAAATCACTCACCAAAGAAAAAAGTGAACAGAGTTGAAGAACTTTCTTTTGTTCATTTCTTGTATTCTATGCCTATTAACAATCGTCTATATATATATATATTGGCAGGGGAAATACCTTGTCATATTTCTTCATGATCTTTGAAAATGCCAATGTATTCAAGAACCTGTTCCATTCATCAAAAATATTAATTAGCTACCAGTTACCTTAAAATAAGGAAAACTAACCAACCATCACATGTTAAATTATCTTACACAAAGCTCTTTAGAAGCCTAAGTTTCTGGTAAAATACGACGAAAGCTCTCTTAAGCTGTTCTTCAACTTTACTGAGATTTTCCCTGCTGAATTTGAGCTCGGTCTGCTGAGGCACATTGAGGAAACCTTTAATAGTCGAACGTGGAGTCTCAGTGGTTTGATTCATTGTCACACGACTTAGAACATCTAGTGGGGCAGGTGTAGACCATCTAAACTTCTTTGGCTTCTCTACCTTAACCTTTCTATCAACATGTTCTTCGTTCACTTTCTCATCTTTATCATCCTCACCGGAATTTTCCCCTTGGCTGCTTGGTCCACCCTCGTCAATCACATCCATAGCCATAGCCGCATGTCCTGAAATGAAGCATAATATTATGCACAAGACATTTAATCATTTTCTTATAATTAGTTCATTTTGTCTTGAACAAAATAACAATGTAATTAGTACTTACTGCTTGCTTTGGCACCTCTAGGAGTTGAAGCAGCCAACTGAGCTGTGGAAGCTGCAACATCCGAAGCAAGACGAGTCATCTCGCCAGACCAATCAAACAGCCTCCGAGGATTCTCCACCTTAATCCGAAAAGCGATCAAAGCGTCCATTTGGTTGTTAAGCACAGCAGCTTCTTTCATGACCTCTTCAACTTTTCCCCTATAAAACTTCTCAACTTTGTTGAACTCATCATCAACCCTTCTGAAATACTCCAACTCCATAACCCCGCCTTCCTCGGCAGCCATTAAGAAAGTGGTCTGGTAACTCTCGTGATTCGACCCTGCTGATCTCACAGGGTTTACAAGGATGGCTTGGTTTTCGATGTCCGGACTTGGGCTAATGGGCTCTTGGTGATGCCGACTTCTGGTGAGACCACTGAAGGCTCTGTATAATGTCATCCTCCGGGTTAGGTGGTGGGGCGGTGTGGTGGTGGCCGGAGGAGGGGGCTTGTTTCTTTGCTTCGAGTGTTGAATGTCTTTTATAAGTGATTTTAGGTAGTTGTAGTTCATGTATTTTTCTTGCCATTCTGGCACCATTTGTGCTGCAAATTCCTTCCCAAACTTCATTTTGAAGCAACAAACAATGAGCTAGTAAGTTAGAAATAAAATGAAAAACCAAATCAGAAATGACGATTAATGAGGTCGAAGTGAAGTCTATATATAATGCAGAGGCTCCTCTTTTCTGGTTGAACAATTATACATGGAAGTTTCAAAATTTAACACAGAACGCCATAGGGCTACTAGGTCTATAAGAATTCCTTTCCTAAAAATAGTTTTTAATTGGCATTACAGGGACGACCAAATAGTTTGAGGCTAAGCGACAACTGAACTTGACTGTTCTCCATTGCAGAGATATATAAAATAATAGATATGATGGTGACCAAAATATCAGTAATCACTGTTTGGCTCCAAAACCAGCTGGTGTGCAAATAGTCTCTTTTGAGCGAGTGATTGCGTAGGCGTGCCAGCACCGTCGGGTGCAGTCGTCGGGGTAGTCCCTTGACCTGACTTCTTCTTCAAGCGCTGTGGACGAGGAGAGCACCAACCTCGTCACAGGGTTCTTCTCTTGCCTTTCGGAAAAGGACTTTTGCCTTACGGATAAGGACTTTGGGTGTGATCTCTTTAGTCACCAAATCGATACTCAACGTTGTAGGTTGAGCAGAGCAATCACTGGGAAGTTCTGAGAAAGCACAAGGTTTGCTAAAGCGTATCTTTAGCTTCGGTGGTTGTATCGGTGGCGGTAGTACTGGCAGTCGGCTAGCGAGGAGACTGGGACTGGAAGTACGGTCGCCGGGTTGATCTGGTGAGGCTGACAGTCGGCTCGTGAGGAGACTAGGACTGGCGGGCGGTCACCGGGTTTCAACGAGGTTGAAGGTTTGCTCCGGGGAGGCTTTGTAATCGCTGGGATTAGTTGATTCGAGAGATGTCCTTGATTTCGCCGCTTAACCCTGTATTTATACCCTAGGGTTTCGACTGCTCCTTGCCTTAGAAGGATTCTTAATTGAAGTTTCCTATTTAATCTCTACTACTCGATTTCAAGAAGGTTTCGTCTCCTTATGAGTCACGGAATGGGCGAAGCTATACCCCCAAACCCGAGTAGCTTTATTTTTGGGCCGCAGGTATCGGCCCACTAGCTTAAACCCACCAAATGATCTTACCAAAAATACTTTTGGGCTCAAACAATCACATGCTAAGCGTGGAAGCAGTCACGGTTGACGACATTATCCATGAGACTTGAGTCGCTGTACGGAGAGAGACTCAAACTAACAAGATGTATTAATTACTATTCTCCATGCAGTTTCTGAAAACGCTTTTAAAATTTTACGGTGTTTTAACATATTGAAATTTTGGGAGAGTAATGCTAGATGAATATGTATTACATTTATGTGCCAGTAATACAAAATCTAATCAATAAGAAAATTTCATTAAATTATGTGACTGTGTCACATCAAGTCTTACGTAAAATGTACTGCATGTGATATCTAAAAATGTGGTTCGTCTTGTTTAAGTATATTGGTATTGAGAGAGATTGATGAGAGAAGTGTGTTTCATTATAGAGAATAGGAGCCCTATATATAGGGATTACAAAGTGTATAATCTAAGAGTACAAGGATTCCTTATCTAACTTGGAGTAGGAAACCTCTCCTATTACAGCTATAGAACTTATCCTAGTTTGACTAGGCACACTAAGTGTCAATATCCTTCAACACTCCCCCTTGTGCCGCTCAAACTTGGTGGTGACGCTTCATCCGTTGCCTCGTTAAAAACCTTGCTCAAGTGAAAAACCCTGTGGGATAAAAATGAACTCGAGGAGGAGAAAAGAGTGCAACACGTCCTTGATCCTTCGAGACTGAGTAACTCCCCCTGATGTCGAAATCTCCCCCTGCTTGCTACAATCATGGGAGTTCGGATAACCTTCTTAATCCGATACTCTTCACATGTTTCTCGAAGGTGGATTTAGGTAACGACTTAGTGAATAAGTCCGCTACATTATCCTCTGATCGGATTTGATTCACTTCAATCTTTAGAAGTGATTGTTGTTGCTGATTATAAAAGAACTTAGGCGATATATGCTTGGTGTTGTCGCCCTTAATGAAACCTAACTTCATTTGTTCAATACAAGCTGCATTATCCTCATAAATGCATGTAGGTTCATCTGTGGTAGACTTCAAACCACAACTTCCTTGAATGTGTCGAATTACAGACCTTAGCCATACACATTCACGTACAGCTTCATGTAGAGCAATAATCTCTGCATGATTTGAGGAAGTAGCAACAAGGGTCTGTTTCGTAAACCGCCAAGATATCGCAGTGCTTCCCATGGTAAAGACATAACCTGTTTGGGAGCGACCTTTGTGAGGGTCAGAGAGGTACCCTGCATCAGCAAAACCCATCAAGACATCATTTTCGTTTTGATGGAGGGCGATAGGGTGAGGCCGGCCACCCTTGATGGTGGTGGCGGCGTTGGCGGCAACATGGCCGACCACTATGTTGTGGTGGACGGCGGCTTCATGCCTAATGGGGTCCGATCCCATTCTTCCGTCATTCATTTTCTCTCTGTAGGGATAAAATAGGCCCATATCAATCGTACCTCCTGGGTATCGAAAGATTGTCTTTACACCAATCCAATGGCGGCGTGTTGGCGCAGAGCTATGTCGAGCTAACAAGTTCACTGCGAATGAGATGTCTGGTCTTGTGCATTGATCTAAGTACAATAATGCGCCTATTGCACTTAAATAGGGCACTTCGGCCTCTAACGCTTCTTCGTCCTCATCCTTTGGACGAAACGGATCTTTTCCGGGCTCAAGACTACGGCCGATCATAGGAGTACTCGCAGGCTTTGCTTTATCTTCATTAAAGCGCCTTAGAATTTTCTGAGTATATGCAGACTGATGGATCAAAATCCCATCACTACGGTGCTCAAGTTCTAAACCGAGACAAAACCGTGTTTTCCCAAGATCTTTCATCTCAAATTCGGATTTCAAGTATTTAGCAGTTTCCTTCAACTTATCTAGAGTTCCAATTAGGTTCATGTCATCGACATAAACTGCTACGATTGCAAATCCAGAACTTGTTCTCTTAATGAACACGCATGGGCATAATTCATTGTTAATATATCCCTTCCCAATCAAGTAGTCACTTAGACGGTTATACCACATCCGTCCAGATTGTTTTAATCCATATAGTGAGCGTTTTAATCTTATTGAAAAACGCGCTCCGTGGTTTAGAGCCACTTGATTTGGGTAATTGAAGTCCATCTGGAACCTTCTATATATATATATCTCTGAATCTAGATCCCCATAGAGATATGCTGTAACCACATCCATAAGCTGCATGTCAAGTTTTTCGGAAACTACCAAACTGACAAGGTAGCGGAACGTTATAACGTCCATTACGGGAGAATATGTCTCCTCGTAGTCGATTCCAGGGCGTTGTGAGAAACTTTGCGCCACAAGGCGGGCTTTATATCTAACCACCTCATTTTTCTCATTAAGCTTTCTAACAAAGACCCATTTATGGCCAACAAGCTTTACACTTGGGGGTGTCTGCGTTACAGGCCCAAATACCTGTCTCTTTGTTAGTGAATCCAATTCAACCTGGATCGCATCTTTCCATTTAGGCCAATCTGCTCTTCGTTGACATTCTTCAACAGAGCGAGGTTCGATATCATCATATTCTATAATTCCTTTTGCAATATGATATGCAAACGCATCATCAATCGCCATAGAATATCTATCCATCATCTCATGTACACTAGTGTAATTTATGGAGATCTCTCTATTCTCTGGAGTTGGTTCTGACATTGGAGCGTCCCCCAATGATGTCTCTTGGACATAACCATAATCCGGAATATTCTCATGAGATGGATTATTTATATCGATGATTAATGGATTATTCTGTGCCAAACTCGCTTTCTTTCTTGGGCGAGAATCCATCGAACCTATGGGCCTCCCGCGCTTCCTGGCAGGAGCCGTGGGCCTAGCCATAACGTCACCATCATTGAGAGATGGGACGTTGGCGCCATGCTCATGCATTCTTGAGTTGGCGTCATGTCCTCTACTTTTAGGGACATCAATCCTTGCAGGCACGTTTGCAGCAGGTATGTGTGATCTCGTCACTTTAGCGATATCAGAAAACGCATCAGGCATCGATTCTGCTACGTTCTGAAGATCGAGAATTCTCCGCACTTCAATTTCAGACTGTGCGGTTCGGGGATCAAGATGAGACAGAGTGGGGACAGACCACGACAATTCCGGTCGTTCCTGTTGAACATTGATGTTCTTATCTCCCCCTAACGATGGGAAGACTGTCTCATCGAAGTGACAATCCGCAAATCTTGCGGTAAAGAGATCGCCTGTCAAGGGTTCTATGTAGCGGATAATCGTTGGAGAATCATAACCAACGTAAACGCCTAATCGTCGTTGAGGACCCATTTTGGTGCGCTGTGGAGGCGCAATTGGCACATAAACTGCGCACCCAAATATGCGTAAGTGTGAGACATTGGGCTCATACCCAGTCACCATCTGGGACGCAGAAAAGGGTTGAGTGGCAGTAGGCCTCAGACGAATAAGCACAGCTGCATGCAATATTGCATAGCCCCAAGCAGAAATAGGGAGATTGGTGCGCATCACCAATGCTCGAGCAACCATTTGTAGTCGTTTAATGGTGGCTTCTGCGAGACCATTTTGGGTATGAACATGAGGAACAGGATGTTCAACATCAATCCCAATGGACATGCAATAATCATCAAAAATCTTTGATGTAAACTCTCCAGCATTGTCTAATCTTATAGACTTAATAGGATGATCAGGGTGGTGAGCCCTTAACTTAATTATTTGTGCTAGGAGTTTAGCAAATGCAGCGTTCCTTGTGGACAATAACATGACATGTGACCAGCGTGTCGATGCATCAACCAATACCATAAAATATCGAAATGGTCCGCATGATGGTTGAATAGGTCCACAAATATCACCTTGGATTCTTTGCAAGAATGGTATATTTTCTTTGGTGTCCTTTGCATAGGATGGTCTCGATCCTAACTTTGCTAAAGAGCAGGCTTTGCAGAACGAATAATGGGCTTTAGAAATAACCAATGAGGATTTTGGTTGAGCCATGAAGTCACATTTGACTTTAGAAGCAGAAATTGGAGTCAGGGGAGCAGAGGTGGCGTCAAAGCCACCCTGGAGCCGCAGGGGGATGGCGGCGCCGGCTAGTGGTGGCCGGACTTGAAGGGGGAAGGCGCCGTGAGGCGCAGGTGCTCCTCCTTGATCCAAATTTCGAGTTTTACTTCCTTTCGTTCTGAAAAAGGGATGTCCGTGTGAAGTCTTTAATATACGGATCATCATGTCACGACCTGGGTGTCCCAAACGGTCGTGCCAAAGCCTATATGTGTCCGGATCCCATAAATCATCTCTCATAACATGATTGGATTCAATTACTCGAATAGTGGTTGCATACAACCCACTAGAGCGACACATAAGTTTCTCTAATACTCGGTTATTTCCGTAGTCATTAGAGGTGATGCAAAGGAACTCTTGTCCATTCTCACAATGCGTTTCCGCATGAAAACCATTGGCTCTTATATCTTTTAAGTAATCGATACTTTATTAATAATAGCCAATGATTACATCAAAGTTTCGTGACCATAATCTAATCCAAAGTAAAATCAAACATTAGACAAATCGTAGTCACTCAATCCTTTCGGTAATTTCAATTTAGTTGTGACCAGGTAAGGTAAGGCGAGATTTTGGTGGAGCGTTGCTCACTTTTAAAACCGTTCTCTCAGATCAAACCTTGCCTAGACATCACAAGTACTCTTGAGTACGCCTAGAGGGAAAGAGTTAATACAATAAGTCATTTTATTGATTTAAGGCATATTTGCCATTACATAATTCTTGGAAATATAAAAATCTGCGGCATTTTGTCTTCATCGCCAGATTTAAAGTTTTGTGAACTCGATGTCTTGATCACCATGATGCGACTACCTTCGTAGGTACATTGCAAATTCAGGTCCATTGATCAGACGTTCCATATCAGAAATAGACACCATAAAGAGGATTCTCCCTTGATTGAGGCACATTGGCGCAATATGCATAGTCCCTAGGACTGGTGGCGTTGGAAAGTGGTGCCCATGGCCAACGTTGGCTCCATGGTTTCCAACCCTATTTCCCTCAAAATCACGCCTCCTACGGTCGTGGGATTGTCGCCTTGAGCGATTACCTTCTTGAGCATTTGATCGTATGGATCATGACGTCGATGGCGACTTTCTCTAGCCATAGGACGATGCTCTTGATAGCTATCTTGAAGCCTATCAAATCTTCTTTGCACAAGTTCATTGCCATGTCTTTCAGCAGTGGCCATAGCTTCAATAAGCTGTTGGAAACTTGTGATCCGTCTTGCATTTACATGAGTCCGGAATAAGTCAGAGGACCTCATAGCATAGACGGGGAAGGTATTGAGGGTTTTCTCAATCAATTGGTCTTCTGTGATTGTTTTTCCACAGAGACGCATCATTGCTCTGATGCTGAGAGCTTCCGAATAAAATTGCATGACAGTGTCAAATTTAGAGAAGCGAAGATCTTTCCATTCTGCTTCTGTATTCGGAAGTATGGAGTCACGAACATTGCCATATTGTTCGCGAAGCACATGCCAAAGCTTTATGGCGCTTTCCTCATTTATGAACTCAAACTGTAGGTCACTATCCATGTGACGTTTCATGAAGGCAAGTGCCTTGGAATTATCTTTCTCAGTCTGAGGGTCTGGAGCTGTTTCAATAGGACAAAGCTCTTGGATTGTATGCAATAAATCACGGGCAATAAGGTGGATCTCGACATCAGTGACCCAAATTAAGTACCTTTTGCCTGCATAATCCAATGGAACAAAATCGAGTTTGTTCATGTTTGACATCCTGAAAGATGAAACAAGAACAAGTTAGTTTCGGAGTCAATGCTTCCACGAAAACTAATATAAATAAGATTTCCGAGCTATGCTACCAAGAAATCGATTTCCAAGAATAATTGGATTAGACCGAAATAATGATGTTTGTATGGTCAAAATAGATGCTCACGAACGCTCTTAGTCCGTAGCATACGAACGCTCTTAGTTCGTTAAATCGATGCTTACGGACACTCTTAGTCCGAAGTCTTACGAATGCTCTTAGTTCGTTAATTGCGTGAATCCCCACGATTCCGCTTTTCAATGATCGAACCCACGTTATAAGAAAGGTGGGATGTAGAAGAAGGGAGGTTTTCAAGTCCCCGAGAAAAGAAGAAGAAATATAAATTCCGAATTATAGGAACTTCAAAACTTACTCTTTTGAATACTTACTTGGTGAAAATTCGGAGCAGATTCTGTTCTGAACAGCTTGTACCTCGATTGGTGTACAGATCTCAATATGACTCCGATAAGACTGAAATTAGGAGGTTAGATGGAAGAGACAGAGACGAACAACTTTGATGAAGAAAGTTTTTCGATCTGAGCTTCCGAACTAGACGTTTCGAGGCTTGCAAGAAGACGGATGTGCACAGGAACGGGAAAAAGATGCAGTGGGTGTGCGTTGGCTTGTTTGCGCAGCAGGGATGCTTCGGTGGCAGCAGGCTGGAACGCAGGGCTGCAGGAAGGGGGCAGCAGGGGCTGCTGTGCAAGGTTGCAAGCACACGGGCGCTCGGGCTGCAGCGAAGGCTCTGCTAGCTCGGGCTAGGGGCTGCTTTGTGAATGAGTTTTGGTTTTCTGTTTTGTGGTTAGAGTCGTGCTGATAACGTGTTTAAGTATATTGGTATTGAGAGAGATTGATGAGAGAAGTGTGTTTCATTATAGAGAATAGGAGCCCTATATATAGGGATTACAAAGTGTATAATCTAAGAGTACAAGGATTGCTTATCTAACTTGGAGTAGGAAACCTCTCCTATTACAGCTATAGAACTTATCCTAGTTTGACTAGGCACACTAAGTGTCAATATCCTTCAACACGTCTAACATTATTTATTTTGAAATTACGATCATTAAATTGATCACTTTTGCGGTATGCCCTACACAATGTATACCGAGAGATTATTCAGAGCACCGCCGTGCACTTACACCAACATAAATGAATGGTTAGATTTCATTAAATACACTTTTTGTTTATTAAAAATAAAGTTGATAATAAATATCAAGGGTTGAGATTATTTTATAAGGATTGGGTCACTTACACCGTCGGTGTATATAATAATTTCCAATGTATGCGTAGGCAACAAATAATGCACCAAGTTTATTTCCATTGTAATTAATTAAGCCAAGTCCCTTGCCGCATTTTCCCACTTCACTTTCATTATTAATATTTAACTATCTCCTCAAGGGAATAGTTATCTATTATGACTTAATCATAGGCTTTAAGCTGAATGTACGGTAATGCTATGTTCAACGCATTGACTTGTATAAAGTTCTATGATTACCAACATGGTTATTAGAAAAAGAACAATCGACAAACAATCTAACATTAAGGATTCTAGATTATCATGACCAGGTCTTTAATTTGGTGTTTAATAACCTAGAAGAGGATCAATCAACTTGCTTTCAGACTTAAACACGCTTAATTAAGGCTCTAATTAAATATTTACTATTTAGGCGGCATGCCTGAAAGAAACATGAACATAAGTTAAGTCAGACCATCTCCAACGGAGAGGTCTTTTTCCACCTGGCAACCCAACATCTACTTTTGACTGTCTAAATTCCTCTTCAACCCATATGTCATTTACACGTGTAATTGACAATTTGAGGTTTTCTGTCAAATTTGATAGCCCAAACCTCATCTGTCTTTTTTTTTTTATATTATTATTTCTCTCTCTTCTCCTCTTCCTTCTCGTCTTCCTCTTCCTTTTCCCTTTTTCCTTCTCAGTTCTCACAGAAGCCTGATTAATCAAGAACATCAAAAAAGTTATTTCTGCTATCTTCTTTCGTCGACCTTATTCTCCACATCTGGTTCTTAACATCTCCATCATCACCTATTTAATTTACCAATCAGATGAATGATTTTGCAACAGCAATTTTGGATTGAGGGGCAGCACCCACAACGAAATCAAGACCAAGATCTCAAGAGAGAGCGGTGTAGAGAATCTTGACGCGAACCTCTCCGGCCTGCGGCGGAGCCACCTCGACGTCTTCGATAACCAAAGGCTTGTTGGGTTCCTTGGGTCGCCATGGATTTGACTGTAACTGAAACCACATAGCGAAACGAGAGAGAGAGAGAGAGAACGGAAGAAACCACAACTCCTGTTGCTGCTCTCTTCCCATGGCTTCTTGAAGACAAGAGATACAGAAGAAAAGAGACAGAGAAGAAAGAAAAAGTTGGTTTTATTATATTTTATATAATATCTGAAAAAGAAAAATAATAAAATAATATATAAATTTGACATCTTTGTTGGAGTAGAAGTTTGTCAAAAATAACAATTGCCACATCATCTTTCAAATTTGAATTTGACATTAGCATTTTGACCAATTTGTTGGAGATGCTCTCAGGCATACATGCAGAGGTCTTGGCCTCCCTTGTCCCCCGAGGGCGAATCTGCAGCCTTGTTGATGCTGCGCAGACTGCAGCTTTTGTCGAGTTTTCTCTTTCTCTTTCTGTTTCTATTTCTTGTATGATTTAGAGGAAAGAGAACCTCTCGTTTTCCAGGTTGTTTTCTCTGGGCCTCAGTAATTGCTAGGCTCTTTGGGCTTGTCCCTTAATGAATTTTTCATTACACTAAAAAAAAAAAAATACATGCACAGGTCTATCTCAATTTCGTTTTAGTTCTATTATTTGTTTTTTTTTCTAAAAGGTTTTGGTTTTAGTTCCCCTCCTTCACTCTTCTTCTTTGATTAATAAAATGGTGTGATAGGGAGGCCTTTTCCTCTCCTATCCACGATTATAGAGCTGTCAATGGTCATGTCGGGTTGGGTTCGTATAGGATCAAGGTATTTATTGTGTCGCATGAGAAAAATCCAAAACCAACCCATTTAATAATCGTGTCAAAAATTTAAACCAAAACCCAACCTATTTATTAAACGGGTTACTCATTTCCAACCCGCTTAACCTATTTAATAAATAGGTCGTGTCGTGTTAGACAAAATGACCCATGTAAGGGTTAACAATGCGACCCATTTAACTAAAAAAATGCATAAATTGATTAAATTCACTAAAAACGCCACAAGACAAAAAATATAAATAATTATATATAATTCATAAATAATTAAATCCAATGATTATAAAGCAAAATATTTCAAATTGTCTCCATTGGGATTTGTTGTTTCTTCATTTTCATTAATTTGAATCAAGTTATTTTTTATTTTTTGAAGACCTTAGGGTTTCGTCGAGCACGCTAGAGTTTCGTCGAATCTTGTTGGACAGACGGTCCTCCGGTCTAGGCACGTCGCCCTGCGTAGTCGGCTTTGGGTATCTGCGGCGTTTGGGTGGGTGGATTCCTAGATCTGTCTAACCTGTGGACGTTGCACGGCTGAGGTAGATTGGGTCTGAGGAGTGGGTGTGGTGTGACACGGCTTCTCATCTGGCCAACATCTTGATCGTGGAAGGACTGGCTTGGCCTGGGCTTGGTGGTTGCTGACTTGGGTGCGGCGGCGACATGCTTGCGGGTTGCGCGTGGTCTGCTGCAAGGTTCGGCGTTCGAGGGGTGTAGCAGGCCGAGTCTTCAGCTGTCTTTGCTTGAGATGGAGATGCATGGTTGGAAAAGCCGGTCCCCGGAGCTATTCAACTGGTGCGCCGTCGGGGACGACGGTGGCGGCAAAGGAGCAGCGAGCAGTGATGCTTCTCCTATGTTAGCTTGGGTTTGGGTCTCTGGGCCTAGGCTCAACCTTAGGCTGATGGGGCAAGGGACTATTCCTGCTAGGCCAGTTTTGAATTGGACTTGGGCTCAAGTCAAGGCAATCTGGGCCCTAATGTATTAGGGTATGAGCCTGTGTGAGGTTGGATTAACTTCTATGAGTCTTCTATGACGTTTCTAGTCACTTGCTTGTACCACAATTGTGTGATTAGCAGGTGGGGGCTAGTTAAATGATTTATTTTCCATAGGAGGCGAGGTTTTTTTTTCATTCTTGTATAGGCTCACTTAAATGTGAGCGTTCCAGAGATTATAATGATCTGCTCTAGCTTAGACAGTTTAGTTCAGATTTTCTTGCCGAGTTTTGCTTATGTAAGTTCTTGTAGACTCTAGCCTATTGGCTGTTGATCTATGAAATCAGCTGCTATTTCAAAAAAATATATATTTCAAATTGTCTAATCCTATGATCAAATACTCCCAACTTCCAAAATTTCAAGATGAAGTAGAGCATAATCGGGTTATACGGGTTCACTTCGTGTTGGCGGGTTAACCCATGGTCAACCCATTTATTAAATGGGTTATGGCAGGTTGACCCACCGCTGACCTAATTTTTAATCATGCAGGTTCAACCCTCTTTATTTGATGCAGGTTTCAAGTCGTGTCGGAATTGATAGCCCTATCCACGATCTTTTAGCCAAAAAAAAAAATCAAGCATACATACAGATGATAGATTATGTCGGAAATCCCCTCCAAAAAAATTAAAAAAAATCGGATTTGGATATAATTTTGGTCTGGATGATGTTGCCTCGTAATCTTGAAAGATGCATCGCCTCTGGAAAAAGAATGGGATGGGAGCCATTGTTGAACATTCTTCAAAGGTGATCGATCCAATGCCTTCTCTGCAGCTACCTGCTTTCTATCTGTTTCTTTCCAATCTGGTCAAATTATTACTTGCCCCTTGAAGAATAACCAACCCTCAACTATCTTAAGAAGAAAATGCAATTTCCCAACTATGCATGTGCAACTTTTGGATAAGTTTGTATGAATGTTTTACTTAACTAATCCGTTTTCTACAAATTACAAAAAAAAAAAAAAAGGACATGAGGCGATCAACTCATAAGTTTCACCTCATATCTGCTAACTATTTTGATCATGTTGTACAACATTTATGTTGAATGATATAATTAATATTATATTTTCAATAATATTTGTCAAACTTTTGAATAAAATGACAATGTTACGATCTAATTTATTAATTCATATCATTTTTTGTGCAAGTTTTTTTTAACCAAACTCAAATCCGGGTGCTGATAGATATATTCATCTAAAGCCAGAATAGACCGTTACATATCCTTCCACTGCCATGTATAGACAGACAAGAAGATAGTGGTAGTACCCACAGTGATACATAGAAATAGACTCACTCATTAGACATGTCATGGACGTAGACATAGCGGAGATCCTCCTTTGGTACTACTCCAGAGGCGCTAGAGATACATAAAGTGCATATAACGTGCATTAGCTTCCTAAAAGGAACTTTATTGTAAAAGACTACGCTAATACGTAATTAATGCACTAGGGCCAAAACCCTAGCCCAAAACTCAAAGCCCAACTAGGGCAGCCACCTTAAAAAGTCCACCCAAGGCCCATTCAGTTGGTCCGGTCCAGTCCACCAAAACCATCTGCTCTCCCGTTGTTCACAACAGTCAAGCGAAGCTCCCTCCACCACACTCCACCATGACCGGCACCGCCTCGATCCACTCCACAGCTGTCCCACCTCCTGCAACCCACACTGCCAAGGGCCCCGACGTTGCAACCCACGCACAGAGAAAACCAAACCTGATCCAAGTCATCCAAAGCCACCGCAGAGAAAAACCAACCCCGATCTCGGTCTCCTGCCACACACCGCCATCGAGACTGCTACTTGGCGCCGTCGAACAAGAAAAACCGTCATTAGAGCTAGATCTTTGCTCATGTTTGAACGACCACCTCCACGCACCATCCCAGCCAAACCCTCCGATAAGCCCCCGAGCAAACTTATCTGATGGAACCCCATGAGCAATAGCCATCAATACCCGACCGACAGCAGTCTTCATGACAACAACAAGGCCAGAAGCTAGCCCGGCTTACAGACGCCGCCAGACGAGAATGAATTCTTAGATCGAAAAAGTTCGGCCTTTAGGGTTCTCGAGTTTTGTGCAAGTTGTTTAAACGAGAGTTTAGAAAATTCTTCATATATATGTTACCAAAAATTTGACGTCCAAACAGTTTTTCATTCAAACATGGTGCAACATTGTAGGACTACCCCTCTATGTTTAAGAGGCATCACTTTTTTTCATGAATTCTTCAATTCTTCTTTTATTTTCTTCAAATGACGATGAAAATTTTCTAAATGTCACTTTTACTTAATCATGATATGACCATTTCTTTCCAGCACCAAATTTTTTTTTTTTTTTTTTTTTTAAGGGGCTGGTGCGATTGCCCTCAAGTCTTAATTAATGAAACAATAGAATACAAGGAGGGGACGTAGAGCCTGAACCCCATATTACAATAAGTATAGAGAGAACGTTTTGAAATAATACCAGAAGTCTCCACAAAATCTATGTATTCTGACAAGCACCAATTAGCAAAGAGTGCACGAATGACTACTCTATTTGCTTTCACATAGCGGTGACATACCTGAAAGATAACTCTCATACGAAGAAGCATCATTACAAATAACATAAAGAGTACACGAATGGCTACTCTATTTGCTTTCACATAGCGGTGACATATCTGAAAGATATCTCTCATACGAAGAAGCATCATTACAAATAACATAGCTTTTTACTATTTTTGAAATTTCTAACTTGAGTGTTTCTATTGCGACCTCCAAATCTGCTCACAGCAATCTACACCCCAATCTGACATAGAATATAGGTCCTCCCTGGTATCATAAAATTGATCCTCACACTCTTTCACTGTAACTCCCCATAAGTTAATTGCTCTCTTTCCCTCTGTTTTCAACCCATGAAATCCTAAGTCAAAAACTTGAAGACAAAACAAATTCAGACCCTCAATGAAGCTCTAGAGCATCTACAATGAACTATTCAAATGAATTGTGTCAAAATTGAATTTGAAGGATAACTTGGCAATGTTATTTTTGTTCAACTTCTTCTCCAATTGATGTGTCAAATAATATCAATATTTTATTTCTTTTTAAAATTATTTTATCTATGTTTAAGGAAAACTAAAATTGGGAGAGAATTGAGTCGTGCTTTCATTAATAATAGGGGCCTCTTTATATAGAGGATTACAAGACATAGAATCAGAGTTGTACAATGAAAGATAATCGTACAATTAATTGGATATCTATGAATATCTCCGAGAATATCTCTAATTCTAAACCCTATTACAACTAGGTCAAGTAACCTAGAGTTTGGACAAGACACATATTCTAGATTTACTTGAACACTCCTCCTTGTGTCGCCCAAATGTGGTGCTGCTCTCTTTGCCGAGTAACAAAACCCTGTGGGACAAAAAAACCCTCGGTCGAAGGGGAAAAAGAGCACAACACACCCTTCACGTTTCGAGACCATACATTTAGACATCTCCCCCTGATGTCTGCATCTCCCCCTGATGACAACGGTCATGGGAGTTCGGATAACTTCGGCAAACGATGCTACCAACATGTTTCTTGAAAGTGGAATTTAGGCAATGACTTAGTTATGAGCAAGTCTGTCACACTATCCTCAGATTGAACCTAGTTCACTTTGATCTTGAGGAGAGCCTGTTGTTGCTGATTATACTTGGTGTTGTCGCTTTAGATGTAGCCTTACTTCACTTATTCAAAATAAGCAGCATTATCCTAAATGCTCGTAGGCTCATCTGTGGTAGACTTCAAACCACAATTGTTCGAATATGTGTAATTATGGATCCAATCCGTAAACATTCACAAACTACTTCGTGAAGAGCAATAATCTTTGCATGGTTCTAAAATATAGCGACTATGGTCTGTTCTGTAGACCTCTAAGATATCACAGTCTTTATCTAAGGTGAATATTTAACCAGTTTGGGAATGACTTTTATATGGGTCAGAGAGATACCCAATATCAGCAAAACATTCCAAAACTCATGTTTTGGGATGGGGATAGAGGACGCGGGCCAGTGTTGGCGGCGTTCTTGGTGTGTGATGGGTCCGAATCCATCATCTCTCTGTAGGGATAGAACAAGCCCATATCAATCGCACATCTCAAGTACCGAAAGATATCTTTTACACCAATTTAATGGCGTCGCATTGGAGCAAAGCTATATCTAGCTAACAAGTTCATGGCAAATGAGATTTTCGGTCTTGTGCATTGAGCTAAGTATAATAATGCGCCTATTGTACTTATGTAGGGCACTTCCGCCTTTTGCAAATTTTCACCATCATCCTTCGAACGAAGAGGATCCTTTTTAGGATCAAGACTACAGATGATCATGGGGTTGCTTGAAGGCTTGACCATGTCAAAATGCCCAAGCATCTATCAACACGATGCTCAAGTTTCAAACCGAGACATAATCGTGTTCTCCCAAAATCCTTCATCTCAAACTTAGATTTCAAGTGTTCAGCGGTTTCCTTTAACTCTTTAAGGGCTTCCAATGAAGATCATGTCCAACATGAACCGCGTTAGAATCCGAAACTTGTTATGGAAACGCGTGGGCATATCCCTTCACAATCAAGTAGTCACTTTAGTGAGTGTTTCAACTTCTTTGTAAAATGCGCTCCGTAGTCTAAAGCCACTTGACTTGGGTAAATGAAGTTCACCATGAACCTTCATGTATATTCTATATTTAGATCCCTATAGAGATACGTAGTGACCACATTCATAAGTTGTATGTTCAGTTATTCGGAAACTACCAAACTGACAAGGTAGTCAAGTGCAATGACATCCATTACGAGAGAATATGTCTCATCGTAGTCGATTCCATGGATTTTGTGAGAAGCCTTGCACCATAAGGCGAGTGTTAATGTTAGTGACCGAGGGGTCTATTTAACATTTAGAGAAAGGGAGAGTGAGAGAGAGAAGACACAAGAAGTATAGTGGTCGTCTCCCGCCTTAGCGGGAGACTACGTCCACTTGAATGTTTAACTATATGTGTTGGGCCTTGCATCCCAAGGAGATTACATGAGTTGTAATGGGATGTTGAGTAAGTGAGAAGGAGTCTCCTTTTATAGGGGAGGGTGGCTCCTTCCTTTACATGTTTTTTCAATGTAGGACAAGAAACCTCTATTCTAGTGTAGAAAGCTTATCATGGAGGCATCTTGGCAAAACCGGGAAGGTGGCTTCCCGGTAAGCACTTGGCGGCTTCCGACTACCACAGGGTAGCCTGAGTGTCGTGGTCGGGTTCCACTATGGCTTGTGGGCCCACTAAGAGGGTGTTACTTATGCTTGTTGATGTAGCAAATCCTCCATATTAGTGGAGGTATGTACAACAAGATTGCCATATCTTTTTCTCATCACTCTTTCTAACGAAGACCCATTAGTCAATAGGTTTTATGTTAGGAGGTGTTGGCATCACTGGCTCAAAAACCTTCCTCTTCGTTAGAGAATCCAACTTAACCTGGATCGCATCTTTCCATTTAGGCCAAATTTCTCTACGTTGGCATTCATTCATCAACAGAGTGTGGTTCGATATCATCGGACTCAACAAACTCATGCTCAACGAAATGCGCAACTACATCATCAATTATAATGGATTTTCTGTCCCACGTCTCATGTACACTAGTGTAATTTTCAAAGAGCTCTATATTCTCACGAATAGGTTCTGACGTTGAGGCGTCCCCCAACGATAACCATAACCCAGAAGATTCTCATAAGATGGATTTTGAGTCTTGATGACCAAAGGATTGGAATGTACCAAAGTATCATTCGAACCCACATGCCTCCCACGCATTCTAGCTGGGGCCATGGCTTATAACGCCAGAGTGCTACTCTCTTTGGCATTGGCGTCATGCCTACCTCTATGTAGGGTGGCGCTATGTCCTCTCGTAGGGATGTCCTTCCTTGCACACATGTTTGCAGCATATTTGTGTGATCTCGTCACTTTAACGGGGATCGAGATGAGACATAGTAGGGACAGGCCACGACAATTCCTGTCATTCATGCTGAACATCTGTGTTCTTATCTCCCTCAAACGACGGGAAGACTGTCTCATCAAAGTGACATCTGTAAATCTAGCGGTTAGGAGATCGCCTAGCAAAGGCATTAAGTGGCGGATGATTGTTGGAGTCTCAAATCCAACGTAGTTGCCCATTCTTATGTAAGGACCCATTAGAGGGCATTGTAGCGGCGCAATTGGTACATAAATGGCACACTCAAATATGCATAAGTAAAATACTTGTACCCAGTCACTAGTTGTAACGCAGAGTTAGATTGAGTGGCAGTGGGTCGTAGATGAATTAGCATAGCTGCATGAGATATTGCATCACCCCAAGAGGATATAAGAGATTGGTGCGCATTACCAATGTCCAAACTACCATCGTAGTCATTTCCGAGAGGCCATTTGGGTGTGTTCATAGGAATATGATGTCCAACATCAGTCCCATTGCAACAACCATCGAAAGTCTTCTATGTAAACTCTCTAATATTGTCAAGATAAGCAGCATTACAAGTGGACAATGGCACAACACATGACCAGCGTGTTTGCGTGTCAACCAATCATCATGAGATATTTAAACATCTGCAAGTTGGTTGAATCAGTCCACAGAATCTCCATGGATTCTATGTAAGAACAGAATGAGTATTTTCATATCATTTGCATAGGATAGTCTCAGTTCTAACTTTCCTAAGGAACAGGCTTTGTAAAATGAGCGAGGGGCTTTAGAAGCAACTAATGAAGATTTTGGTTGGGCCTGAGCGTCTGAAACTCTATTTGAAGCAAAGTTAGTGATTGTAGCATCACCTAGGGCACCATCACCATGATGGACGCCATCCATGGTGTCATGGATAGGGACTGTGCCAGTCCTAGGCTGATGGTAGATGGCAGGGGTGCCAGAGACAGTAGCGGCGGTCACACTTAATCCAGGAATCAACTTTTAATTCATGCTTCGTTTCGCTCGAAAGAATAGATGTCTGTGTGAAGTCTTTAGTAGACGGATCATCATGACTAGGATGACCTATCCTGTCGTGACAAAGCCATTATGTGTCTAAATCCAAGAGATATTCTCTCATAACTTTATTGGATTTAATAGCTCGAATAATGACATAGAGTCCACTAGAGAGACACATAAACTTCTCTAAGATGCGCCTTTGTTCTCAATCATTAGAGGTATTGCAAAGCAGCTTATTTCCGTTCTCTACATGCTTTTTCGCATGGAATCCGTTGGCTATTCATAGGTGCGATTTGCCCTAGGAGCGTAGAGAGTTTCTGTGACGATAATCAAGGTGCCATTTGTCAAGGGGAACTTGGGCTATTCCATGCATGTCCTTGAATTAACATTGATGACCCAGTCATCGTAGTCACAAAAGTAACATGCTTAGAATCAAAATTGAGTCATAATGAAAAGAACTCAAAATTTTATTCATAAGCCAACGGAGTACATCATTGTCTCTTAACCATTAGAAGAATCTAATCCAAATGCTAGTTAATGGAAAACAAAGGTAGTCGTTTGACTTCTTTTGGTAACTCCAAAATAAATATGACCAGGTGAGTAGAGAGATGTCGGTGGAGCAAAGCTCACTTAAGTACCACTTATCTCAAAACCTTCCTAGACATCATACTCATTTTGAATGAGCCTATGTGAAGAAAAACTAAACCAATGGCATTTACTACAATGTATATGGCAATTGCCTATTACATCTCTTGGAAAAATAAAGATTTAAATAAAAATAAAGATTTCTAGTCTTCAACCCTTCACTCTAGATCATCTTCTTGATCTTCTTGCTCCACATAGTGAGTTTCTCTTGCTTCACAATATGCTTTGTAGGCGGTGACAATTTCTTCACGAGGTCTACAAATGTGTGCCCAATGACCTGATACTCCACATCGAGAACATACATCTCTTTGGTCAGACTCCATTAATTGAGGGGCTTTGAAAGCGTCATTTAGATGGCTCTTAGTGTTGGTGGGGCCACCAACATGGCTAGAGGCGTTGCCTCCCTCTCTCTTTCCACGTTGACCTCTTCGGTTCCGTGTTCGCCTATTTTGGCGGTTACCTTCCCAAGTAGAGTGATTATATGGACTAGAACGTCCAGAAGTATCCCTAAGATTAGGGTTTCACTCTTGGCGCCCTCTCTTAGGGGCGCGACTATAATTGGATTCCGGAATATGCTCTGTTTCCACGGATCTCCAATTATAGTTCTTCACAAGGATGTTGTCATACTTTTGAGTGACATTCATAGCTCTAATAAGCTCACGAAACCTTGTTATCCGTCCTGCAGTAACATCGATTCGATAGTTCTTAGCAACCATCAATGTAGAGACAGGGAAGGTAGAGAGAGTCTTCTAAATCAACATCGCATATGTGATCTCTTTACTACAGAATTCCATTAAGGATTTAATGCGAAGTGCTTCCGAGTTGTAGTCAAGAACTGACTTGAAATCATAGAAGCGGAGGCTATACCATCTCACTTATAGGTCAGGAAGCAGGGAGTCACAGACGTTACCAAATCTTTCTTCGAGTGAGACCCACAGCCTTCTAAGGTCTTCTTCATTCATACACTCGTACTAGAGCGAATCATCCATATGACGAGTCATTAGGATGATGGCTTTAGCCTTATTTGCCTATAAGGTTGTTCTATATGCTTCCAAAGCTTGAGCGTGCTCAATAGTTAGCATGTACTGACTAGGCTCGAGAATCGTATCCAGGATTCCATCGGCTTTAAGATGTTGTGGACATCACGAACCCACTTGTGATATCCAGAGCCAGTTGTTCCCAATGGAGTAAAGTCCAATTTGTTCAGGTCACTCAAGAGAACAAGAAAAAATGTTAGTTTCAGAGCGGGAAAAACTACTACGAAAATATATAAAATTTCTTAATTAGCGTAATCGCTTCTAAGAAATTCAATTCCAAGAGATATTGAATTAGATCGAAACAATGACGTAAATGGTCGATCATAAAATCTATACAAACTCTACAAAAGTTCATAGAACAGCTTTAATACTGCTAGACTTGCTCTAAAACGTTTGTAGAAAATTAGTCCGTAGTTTAATCAAACCGTTAACCACCATCGGACACAAACTGTAGCAGATGATCAAAAGTTCAAAATCAACTACATAAAAGTAAGCTATCCTATCCACAAGCAGAAGCTATAAATCAACCGACACCAAACATCTGCAAACACTTCTTCAACACAATGGAAGTCACTCTGTTCGCTCTATCTTCCTCCACTTTCCTCTCCTCTCCTCTCAAACCAAAACTCAAAAACCTCTCCTCCCTAACAAAACGACCAACCCTTCATCTCAGCAACAAAGCTCTTCCCTTTCGCGTCACCTCACTCTCTGTCCCCCAATGCGACACGTCACTCCCTCCGGCGGTTCAGACCTTCTGGCAGTGGCTCCGGGACGAAGGCGTAGTCTCCGCCAAGACACTTGCAAAACCAGCTTTGGTCCCCGAAGGGATGGGACTTGTGGCTCACAGAGACATTGCGAGAAACGAGGTTGTTTTGGAGGTCCCAAAGAGGCTGTGGATAAACCCGGATGCTGTGTCAGCCTCGGAGATTGGAAATGTGTGCAGTGGTTTGAAGCCTTGGGTGTCTGTGGCTCTGTTTTTGCTCAGAGAGAAGTCTAGGGACGACTCGAAGTGGAGGCTTTACTTTGATATTCTTCCGGAGAGTACTAACTCGACTGTGTTCTGGTGGGTTTGGCTGGTTTTCGGTTTCCAAAGTTTTGATTTTTGTGGTTTGTTTATGGGGTTGAGATTGTGGGGTTGATAAGAGTGTTTGTGTTGATGGTTTCAGTGCAGGTCAGAAGAGGAGCTTGATGAGCTTCAAGGTTAGTGTGTAATTGATCAATTTCAATTTTCAAGTCTTGGTTTCTAATGTTAGTATTGAGAATTGTAGCTTCATCTGCGGAGGTTATAATTGTGTGATGTGATGCCACAAACCTGTTCATGTTGGTGTTAAAATTTTATATTGGACAAAGAGTGAAAATCGAACATGTCATAATGTTGAGGAGTTTGATGGACATGTTCTTGTGTTCGTATAGGGTAATGCGGAACATAGTAAACTGATGTTGGATATTACATTAAACTTGTTCTTGGTTGTTGCAATCCATGGTTCAAATATGATAAGATTGAGGTTGTTTGGCAGGAACTCAACTTTTGAGCACAACAATTGGTGTGAAAGAGTATGTGCAGAGTGAGTTTCAGAAAGTGGAACAAGAAATCATCCTACCTAACAAGAAGTTTTTCCCTTCTCCTATCACATTGGATGACTTCTTTTGGGCATTTGGTATCCTGAGATCTCGGGCATTCTCGCGCCTCCGTGGTCAAAGTCTTGTTTTGATCCCATTCGCCGACTTTGTAAGCTGATCTACGAGCTCTTGTTAAAAAGCTCTTTAAATACTATGATATCCAGCTGGTTTCCCCTGATATTTAGTTAAATATATCCTTTTTTTTTTCAGATTAACCACAGTTCCAGCGTAACCACAGAAGAGCATGCATGGGAGATCAAAGGAGCAGCAGGTCTTTTCTCTTGGGATTATCTGTTCACTATAAGAAGCCCACTTTCTGTCAAGGCTGGAGAGCAGGTAAAAGAATATCAGGACTGTCTCTTTAGGCAGAGGATTGATGATCCTTAAATCTTAATGCATATGAATTGGTAGATGTAACAATTGTGTGATTCTGAACAGGTTTACATCCAGTACGATATAAACAAGAGCAATGCTGAGTTAGCTTTGGACTATGGATTCATAGAGTCAAAGGCAAATCGAAATGCGTTTACCTTAACACTGCAGATATCAGAGTCAGACCCATTTTATGGGGACAAGCTGGACATTGCTGAGTCAAATGGTATGGGTGAGACTGCATACTTCGACATATTTTTGGACTGTTCACTTCCAGCACAAATGATTCCATATCTGCGGCTGGTAGCTCTTGGAGGAACCGATGCTTTCCTCTTGGAATCTATATTCAGGAACTCTGTCTGGGGCTTTCTTGACCTGCCTGTAAGCCATGCCAACGAGGAGCTCATATGCAGAGTAGTCAGAGATGCCTGCAAATCTGCTCTTTCTGCCTATCCCACCACCCTTGAAGAGGTCTGTTTCCAAACTTTCTAATCTCCATGCATGCAAAGTACTTTGGTGGTCTTTCGGTAGCATGTGAGATGATGATCAGTTCATTAAACTTTTCTGAGGTCTGAACTAGACTTGTAACAACCGCACACAAATCTTTCATTGCAGGATGAAAAGCTACTAGAATCAAAACTGGATCCAAGGCTGGAGATTGCAGTTGGAATCAGAGCAGGGGAGAAGAAGGTGCTGCAACATATCGATGGTATCTTCAAGGAGAGAGAATTAGAACTAGACATATTGGAGTACTACCAAGAAAGAAGGCTCAAGGATCTTGGACTATCCGGGGAGCTAGGAGATATCATCTTCTGGGAGAAGTAGGGAAAGTTTTTGTTACTCGCCGATAGTGAAAGTACTGAGAATTCTCTGAAGAGAATGAGAAAACATTTTTCTTAACGATGGATCCCATTAAGACATTTTTGTTGCGTCTTGTACTTTCAAGGCAGACGTACCAGTAGAGCTACTCCTGTTAGCAATATTGAAACATACGCACCCAGCACTCGTGCGCATAAATATAACACTTTCGAGAATTTGTACTCCAGTACTCCTTGAATTGCTATTTTTGGTCAAACCTCTGTCAAAAAGCACGTGGTGATTCTTTCGTTCTTTGGGAACTGGAACTTAACTGCATCAATCATTTCCCTTTCTCATGACTAATACAAACAATTTTAACCCATATCGTGTTAATTATGAGATTATAGAACTGAACGGCACCGTATTAATGTGAAGTTCCATATTAATGTGAAGTTCCATATATACAAAGCATACAAATAAATATATGGCCATTGATTTGAAGATCAGAAACAAATGAATACCACGTATCTTTGCTGAAGCCCAAATTGGGAACGAGTCCATTCTTTATGCCGTTACCTACAAAACTCTTATCTCTGTGTGTACATTGCTGCATGCTTACTAATATGAAAGCAACATAGATTGTCGACCACTCTCAAAACAATTCCGTGGAAGCTGATTCCAGCTTTTGACGGCTTGCACTTGCAGTCACCTAGGTTTACTTAAGTTACCACGGCTAAGCAAGTCATCACAATTAGTTCCCATGCAGAGGCACTCCTGAGGATTTGCATAAAAATAGTCCTCCTCCTTTGGCTTCTCTGGGATAACTGTTCGCGGAGTTGGCTGTCCCATTCTTCTCTCATGAACGGATCTTACAGCAAGTGCAAACCCATTCCACGAAAGAGTCCCATTTAAATGCATGTCTAATAACTCGACAAGTTTTTTCCGATCTAGCAAGATGCTTTTTTTAAAACCAAGATACCTGCACGAAATGTAATTAGCAGCCTAGTTCTTTGATACTTAAAGAAACAAAATCCATCTGGTGAGATTGTCACATACCTACGGTGACCTTCAACAAGCTTTGCCATGTTTCCATCATAGGTAGGGACAAAAGTATTACTGGCTACCGCAACCATAAAATCCAAAGCAGCCATTTGAGATGAATGATTCTGAAACTGTTGCAATTCCTCTGGTGCGAGAAGAGTTTCCTTCTTAACCTGAAATAAACAAGCAAGAAGACAACATTTTTCTGTTAGGAAGCTGACCTTTAAACAAAGCACAAGGTAACTACACAGAGATAGCTATGAAAGGCATGAATGTTCTAGAGTCAGGTCAAATGTGGATGGGATCTATGAGACCCTATGGTCTTGCCACATGACATAAGGCTACCCCGCTAATCATAATCAACAATTAGCTTCTGTATATTATTAGTAAACACAGTTCTGGCAAAGACTCCTTATGAAACCAGGATGGCCAGAATCTGGCAAAAGGCAAGTGTTTCACAATTGGACGCTGTGCATAATTAAGAAAACTCACAATTCGGGGAAACGAAGCTCTTAGCGGTGCAAGTCTCCTGTCCCTGCCATAAATCTCACCAGCTGCAATATAGATCTGTGTGTCTTTGCTAATACCCAATGCTTGCAAAATTAATGCACTTTCCTCTGGTGTCAGAGGACACAGCCCTTGAGACCTCTTCTCTTCAGACACTATCTCTTTCTCTCTCCACCAAGGATATGCATACCTGAAAGAAAGGTACAGCAAGCAACATTGCACAATACATGTGAGTAAAACTCGATATGATGGCTAAACATAAACAATCTTGATAATAACAAATTTGTAGAAAGTACACAAAATTAAAAATTTAGCCGATGGATTAGAAGTAATAAATCCTCTGCAAAGAACTGAAGAACCTACACCAAAAGATACATAGGGTGGCACACTGGGACTGGGACTGTCATTATTACATTAGCCATTTGACTGTTTCTAACCATTCCTTTTCTCATTTCCGTATTTCTTTTACCAGCTAAATAGGAGTTTATAGATCCTGGAACATTTCATTATTAGTTATAAGCAAAATAACTGAACAAAACTAATTGTTGTACTATCATAAATTATACATCATGTATTTCTTTTTTCCTTGCTGAATTGTAATACTATCTACTAGCAACAGGGTTTATAAAGCATGAGCATGCCTCATTTATAAAGCAAGCAAGCCATCATAAGAAAAGTAATGATTACAGTCTGATTTTCAAATGAGCATTCCCCAAAGCAAAATGTTAAGTTTCAAAACACAACCAACCTTAACCGTTTGAGCTCCTCAGCTTCTTCAGCTGTGCAGCCATGAGTACAACCTGAGAAAGCCAGCATGTCCATCTCATACCTTAGATGCAAAGTCACAAAAGGTCCCTTTTCTTGAAGCATACGAACCAATTTGTAACCCAAAGACTCAATCTTTGGAGTGAACTTCAGCGCCTGGAAATTAACGCGACACCTGAGTTTCTGAAGATCAAGAGGTATCCAATTGTTTGCCAAGCGTGTATCTGTTCTGTTAAAGTGCAACACCTTATGCTTGCTAACAAGTGGCAGAATCTGCATAAGGGAATCAAGGCACTGAATCAGGACGCATCACTTAAAACTTCTGCATAATGGAATGAAATGACAATCAGAAAGCAGAAACCTTAGAGACATTTTATCACACAAAGAAGTTTTAATTGCATCCCACACCATGCACAATTTAATTCATCCTATCAAAAGGATGCCAATAAACAATTTCAATTGCAGAATCATCAATTCAATACCCCTACAGGACCATGGATCTATAGAAAGTAGTCAAATTAAAAAAGAGAAACTTTTCACCCAAAATGTACTAAAATGAAGTACACAAACCTGTTCGAGATAGTATTTTTCATTTGACCAACTAACAGGAGGCATCTCGAGTGCTTTATACCCATATTTCCTACTAAAGTTTTTTGGCAGTCTTCTGACAATTCGGACTTCGTCTCTCAGTGAATCAATGAAATGTCTTAAATCAAATATATCCTCAAAATTACTGCAAAAAGAATACACATAGTTAAAGTTTCAAAGCAGCACTGAAAGAAGTTTAAACGATCACAAACTCACAGTTCCATTTGGATCAATTATTATACCTAGGATCGGCCCAGAAAGATGTCTTATCAAGCTCTGGAACAACCAAAGTGAGATTTAAAAGCCGAGCAACAGTCACCATGTCACAAATCTGAAATGCAATAGTAGCTGTTAATAGCTAGATATGGATAAGGGAAGAAGAAGAGAAGGAAAGAAAAACATAGTACAAACCGCAGCACGCATTTGATTCAAGCCCCCGTTGCATGAAACTCTAAGAAACCCATTACTTGTATAATTTCCTGCAACAGTTCACATCATTAGACCCATCTTTTCAGTTACACTTACACATAACAACTTCACATTCACACATCTCATATCAAGAAAGAAACATTTGGAGTGCAATACTGGGAACAACCTCCAAGACACAGCAACAACAAAACCAAGAGAACCGAATGGAATCAATAATGCAGTCAGACAGCCTTGCGGTCTCACCACAGACACAGTTCACAATTTCAACAAAAGCTTTAAAAAAGTTGAGCTCCTCACAGTTGCAAATTTTTAAATTTCATCGAATTCCAAAAACTATAGCATATGCAAGCATTCTTTTTCAAGTGCAGAGCAACACAATCCAAAACGTCAACTGCTTCAACCATCCTGCATTGCCAAATTTTGCCTCACTGAATCGAAAAAAGCAGTATCCAGGTCGGAAAAAACACACTCAACAACTGAGCTAAATCATTTAAATGCATGCATGAACTAGTCGAATTCCATTAAAAGAAGTTGGAAAACTCATACTCAATACAACTAACAGTAGCGAAACCAATCCACAATGTCAGTAACAAAACTCGTTGGCGAGAGAAAAACTCACTTGCAGGAGGAAGAGGCGGCGGAGAAAGAACCCCCTGAGAGGGAATCTGTGTAATTTGGGATATCCGATTGGTTAAGTTGGAGAACAAATGCGGACTCCAAAACTCCCCAACCGCCACCAACTGAACCAAACAAGTCCAAACAAACAAGCTTGAGCACAACCGTATGAACCACACCTGCAGGCGCGTCCTCGCAATCGCCGGCGACGGAATCGCCGGCGCCGGAAGCTTGGGCGACTGAATCACCGGCGACGACGCAATCCTCGGCGACGGAAGCTTATCGCAGCGGACATGGACACCCTCAGATCTAACCTCCATCCCTCTTTCACACACCACATCGCCGCAAATTCATCGGAAATCGAAAAAACAAACAGAAAATATTTCCCAATTCAAATGCAGCTCCCCCCCAATCTCACAACCGCATTGCGAAATCCACCCAAATTCAGAAAGAAACAAACTTTGACGGAAGATCGGTGCGGAAAATTCACGAGATACGGACAATTAAAATCTCCAACAACCCAATGCAACCGTCACGCACTTTTTGCATTCCTTTTCCGGGAAACTCATCTGTTTTCTTTCAACTACTTGCTGTAAATTTCCAACCTTTTTTTCTTTTCTTTTCTTTTGTGAAAAAAAAAAAAAATTTCAGGAGAAGGGAATATTTGGCTGGTTAGAGAGATCTGCTAGGGAGAAAGGTCTCTCCTGTTTTCTGCCGACAACGATTCTATTTCTACCTCTGAAAATATAAGCTGCTGAATATTAAAAGAAAGGATTTTTCTCTAAGCCCAGAAACGAATGGAAGTGTTATATGCATAAATTTTCATTCTTTTTTTTTTTTTTTTCTGTTTGAATGTTTGACAAATTGTACTGGAATTTCGTTGCTTCTGATAAATGATTACCTGTAAAATTGGACCGTTTATTGACATGCGCGCAGTACAATGATATATATGCCAATACCTTTCGTTTTTCTTCTTCGTTCCTCTAGGAAATTTCCAAATTTGATTCAGTCTCGATTATCATCTACCAATAACGACATTAGTCATTATCGAAATTTCTTTAGCAAACTTGATGAAATTTCTTTTAGAGTGAAATAACAAAAATATCACTTATTTGATTGTTTCATGAAAAATAAAACGTCAAGACTACCGTATTATTGTAGAGTATCGTCGTCGTACAATTAGTTGTTGGCTTTGAGTTCAGGCTTCTTTATCGAGCCTACGGTTTAGACTTCGGTTGGTTTATTGTTTTAATAAGGAATGATGATAGAGGGTGTGTCTTATTATTTTCATAGTTTGTCATGCCGTCAAGAGTAAGGGTACTTTTTGAAACTGCTTCAATGTTCTGTCTACATGCTTAAATAAAAGTTTTGGCATCATTTCAATGAAATAAACTAAACTATTAGGGCTCTTATTACTCACCATTTTTACTTCAAAGAGATTCAGATCTAATGGAATATGCAATGGTTTTGGATAGGGTACGCCTTTTATGAAGCAAATGTTATGCATGTCTTCTGCCTTACATAAAGTATAAACCTCTATTACTTCAGTCTTCAGAATAAACAAAACCTAACCAAACTACTTTTAATGCTTTGCACGTAATCGATGAAATCAAGGTATATTCATAGTCGTCAATAACTAGAATAAATTTTAATAAGAGATTTAGAGTCTCTTAAAAGGAAAGTGATAAGAAATTTTAGTGATATTTTTTGGTTGGTTCTATGTGTTTTACTAGTGATAGTGTCATTGTCCCTCGCTTAAGCCAATTCATTTGCCGGTCAACCAAGTTTCCTATGATTTAAGCATTGATTGACAAATTTCATTTCACTTTTTGTGCTAAATCTAGGGGTAAAATTAAATATTTTTGAAGCTATTAACTATACTTTGTAAAAGTCCAAATGATAACAGAATGAAAAATAACATTATTCTGATCATGCATATTACTCACTGCAATATTATTCAATCACTAATGTCAACTAACTGTGTGCAAGTTTTTAAGTAATTACATTTTTTTTTGAACGAAATCACATACTTAAACATTGAAGTCAGTAGCTCCAACTTCTTCGCCATACTATGGTAATGTTTTTTCAATGTAAGTACACCTGTAGCCAGAGTTTGAAGCTATTTCGTTGGCTGTCTCGATCAATCTTTTCTCTTCTCTTCATTGTAGTGCCTATATCATCTCTACCATTTTGAGTTTGACTATGATACGTGATTTTATTTAACTTATGAAAATGATAATAGATTTTGCACAATGACTGCAAAAATATAGTTTCTCTCTTTACGGCCACCGAGTTGTATCTACATTCTTGAAGATAGCCTTATTGGGGGTTTTAGTTCCAATGGATTCCCTTTTGCCCGCTGTAATAAAGCTTCACTCTCACGAAAAGTTTGCCTCATATTTGTGGAAAAATGATGCAAAAGTGGGCAAAAAAGTGGTGACTGAAATTATATTGTATGCTGTTCAGTTGAAGGGGTAAAACTGTCATGAATCATGATAATGCAGCTTAATCATACAGAATTAGGATAAAATAATGCCCCTTAATTGGGGTCAATGATTATATATCTACACGAACCCAGAATTCATAGGAATCACAGCTGGCTTTTTATCCTTTTTCTAATAATAGGAATAGCTTTACAAAAGGGATATTGTAGACTTAATTAAATCATGATGATATATAATAATGTAACCAGTTAATTAAAGCACATGCTAATTAAGTATGTATTAATGTTATATCTGCTATTTATGGGAGTCGGGGGCACGACAAGGACGCGCAGTAGCAGTTTACTTGGAGCTAGCCATGAGCTAGGTTTACAGGCTTAAATAATATCTCTGAAATGATAAAATTTTCCGTCGAAATTTTCATATTTTCACCTTATTGATATTTAAGTGATACGATCGAGTGTATCGGATACTTGTTTTGAACTTTTGATCGTGGACTCTCGATGGATCGAATGCGTGGTGCATGATATGTGGTATATCGCAATCATAGAGTTAATGCACCGAACAGGTTGCCAATGCCTCCGATCCATTCAGCAACAAATTAAGTTCTGGCCTGCAGGCATTTACACCTTCGATGATCCTCCATTGTCCCCAGAAAGTGTGCCGCGACTTATTGGTCATCTACTCTTCACTTTCAATACCATTGCTCTAGGTTACTTCATGGCTATACATTTCTCAGCAGATTACTGAAAAAGCTAGTGCTACATTAATTTGGAGAAGCTGGGAGATTAATAATGATGAACTCGATCCTGAAACAGACATGCCAAATTTACTTATACTATGTGTTACTCATCGGTGCATGTGTTAATGTAAAATAGTTTTACTCAATCAATGTTGTAGTACAAGAAATTTAAATCCGCGCGGCTAGTCCCCGAGTGGTGTATACTTACACCAGCATGCATGGGAACAGTAGTTGTCAATCCAGGAGGATGGATATGTATCACCAAAAGGATAAGAGGAGTCCTAAATTCTCATGTACTTTCACCCTCCTATTTACTTGAAAAGGCCACGGTACAGCACTACAGCTCTAAGGAAATGTTCAAGTAAACAAGCACCATGAGGGATAACCCGAACATATCCCATATATAAGTGCAGTAGTGCACACCCAATATTTTTGAATGTACGTACAGAAACAAATTGCCCTTGGTGCATAAATATAAGCTAGAGTTATTTCTAGATATGTACTAGTGGATTAATTGGTTTGCTTGAGTGGAGCTACATGCCTACATGTGTATGTTTTTTTATTTTTTTTATTTTTTTTATGACTAAATACAAACAACAAGGCTAGCTAAATAGAAGCCCCTCTCATACAACCAACTTCAGAAATATCCAAGTAGAAAGCATTCTTAGCCTGATGAGGTATTTTCAATGTGTGTGTGCTTTTGTTGTCTCCTTTGATTAAACCTTTTCCTATTCCCAAATAATTTAGCAAGAGTTTTGATGCTACACTTATTTCTACACTTCTTCATCACCTCACCAAATTACAATACTGTTATTGAGTCAAATTACATATTTCTTGTCATTTTATTTTGGGTCTTTAACCAAAAGCATTAAAATGAGTAAAAATTATATCATTTACCCCAAAAACAGATTTTTGTTCCCACCTACACAATTTAACATTAAATGACCATTTTGCCCTAAGCCTAATTAATAAATTACAGCATTGCCACTCTCTTCCCTCTCTCTTCCCTCTCTCTCTCTCTCTCTCTCTCTCTCTCTCTCTCTCTCTCTCCAGACGACGCCAGATCTCTCTCTCTCTCCCTCCCTCCCTCCATCCCTCCAGCAGGACGCCCACAACAACAACTCTACCATCGCCGAACCGAAACTCGTCGTCATGCTCTCCCGCGGCTAGGCTAGACTCCAAGCCAACGGTCCTCATCACTGGAGAAGCTCGGCGAGGCCGGGCTGGACCTTCTAAAGGAGTCGACGAACGCCAGTAGAATCGGGTACGTCTTCGATTTGCTTCTGTCTCTCTCACCTGCGACTGATCATCACGGAAATCGCAACTTGATTGTATCTCCGATCCCGGGTTGCAACTGGAGTCAAATCAGTGTGAAGACAAATGGTCAACTGGAGTCGTTGCAAAATGACTGGAATTGTGGGCAAAATGGTCAACCGGAGTTGAGATTAATATGTTCAGGCCGTTTTCGAGATTTATCCGTATGACGGCTGCAACCGGAGTCTTTGCAAAATGGCCGGTGAAGACATGGGTGCCCATAGTATTTTCTGGGTGCCCAAATCAGTTTTTTTTTTTTTTTTTAAGTAATGGGGCAGAAGGAAAGAAAGAAAAAAATTGAATGTCTATTCAGGGGCAATAGAATAGACGTCTATTGGAGGGCAATAGACGTTTTGAATTGATATATTCTCTTTGTTTTTTTTTTCTTTAATCAAAATTTTATTTGTCTAATTTTAGGGAGATTAATTCCCATTCTGGCGACTGAAAGTCCTATTAGGGGCAATAGGAGTCTATTGGGGGGCAGTACATGGTTGATAGTTGTCTATTGGGGGGCAATAGGCTATAGGGGACAATAGACGTATATTGGAGGGCAATAAGGGACAATAGACGTATATTGGGGGGCAATAGGGGACAATAGACGTATATTGGGAGGCAATACCTTTCCGGTGAGATTTTCATCAAATTCCGGTGGGCGGTGGCCTGAATCAGGCAACCGGTGACAGGAATCCAGCAAAAGTTGCTCGGATTCAAACCGCCGGTAACCGGATTCAAGCGGCCGGAGACAGGATTCCGGCGGCCGATGACCGGGCTCCGGGGAAGTCTCCTATGGTTTCTCTCTCTCTCTCTCTCTCTCTCATCTCTCTAAGTAACAAAGGGGTGAGGGTAAAATGATATTAAAAAAAAAAATCTTAATGGGGTATTAGATAGGTCCTCCTTAGAGTGTTTTGGGTAAGAAGGAATTAAAAAAAACTTAATGGAGTAAGTGAGAAAAAAATCTCTAAAAATGGGGTAAATGTACAACAATCCTTTTATTTTTTTGACATATAATTGAAATAGTTTCAATTTTTAGGTTTTGTCGGCATTTGATTGTTGTAGTAGACACATGTCTTGTTTGATCTATATATTTTGCATATGGTAAATGCATAAATATACATCGAGTTTTTCTGTTTTTGTTTCTGCTTCCATAACCCCCAAGATCTCAAGATTTGTACGGGAGTGATGACTTAATTAATTTTGTAAGTGATTTGATATTTTAGGGCATTTCATATATATTCGATTGGTTCTTTGCTAATCGAAATTGTTTGGTCTTTAATTTGATGTAGTCCTTACACATCTATGCAATGTAAGCCAAGTCTTCTGTACGTATCACTTCACTTAATTGCATAATTTTTTTGTCCATCACACACACACACACATAACCATATTAGGTCAAACATAGACTAGTAAGCGAAAATTAACTTTGATTAGCGATCTAACATGCAAGCTCGATGACAGAACTAGTTAAGAAATGCAGGCCATGAAAGAGAAATATTCTTCATAGTGTCTTGTGAGAGGGTGAGAAAGTACTATCCATCATTGTGATGCTCTCTCTATATATTATGAATTCAATCAAATGAATTTAAGCATGTACTAAAAATTGTACGTTTATATACATGAATATGTAAAGTTTATTAGTACCTAGGCTTTCAATAAATAGATAAGTTATTTGGAGGAAATTAAAGAATTTCGTAATTTGAAAGTTGCCGACAGTAATATTGTTTAGCATGCTTTCAACCCTCTAAGTATAACCCATGGTTGGCTAACTTAAGTCTTGATCCATCAATGATCAATCTGTTATAAACTCTAGTTTCCAAACTCCTTTTCTTAGTTATTGTATAAAGTGATACCCGTGGATGGAAACTCATTTTCTCCTATAATTTTCTGCTTTGTGTCAAATTTAAGTTAGTGACATGCCTGGATTTGGTGCAGTGGACTTGCTCTAAATGATTAATTAAGACAATTATAACATGTAATCAGTTTACTTAATTTTATATCATAAATACAATTAATGACTTCATACATTAATTATTTCTTTCTCATTAATTGATCAATTAGAAATCAGGGGGAGGATTTAGTGTACCGACGTGTAGTTGTACCGACATAAATTGATGGTTAGATTATATTAAATACACTTTTGGATTATTAATAAAAATATTAATTATAAATATCAATGGTTGAGATTATCTTATAAATGTTGAGTCATTTGCATCATCGGTACATAAAATAATTTCCATAGAAATCATCAAAAATACATTTAGCACGGTCTCGATCGCATTCAAAACAATCGGGTTCGAATGGCCGGCTAAGTGGCTAACAGATACAGAGATACATAACCGTAGCCTTCATTCTAGGACCATGAACGTGAATGTGCTTCCTAATTGCAAGAATATAATGGCATGTATATATTGGATTTTTTTTTTCAAAAACTCTTGAAACAAATAATGATTTCATTCCTGCAAATGGTCGACCAAATACTCAAATAGCACACATATGAATGTGTACGTCTATGAATCGATCGTGGAACCCAGTTTTGTTATCCACTGAACAAAATCTCATGCCGAGTGCTAAGTCCTGCAATTTATTTCACATTCATACTCGATCTACGTAAATTATCACCCTCTCGGAAATAGGTTAGCATTACTAATTCATCGATCAAGCAAGCTCTAAAACTCATATATAATTGTACAATGTAATAATAAATAATGTATCAACGAATCGGGAAAGTATGCATTCATAGAGGTATATAGTTGATATAGTTGTAGAACGATATAGCTTCAATTAAACCGTATTGAGTTGTTTACCACCGCTGCAAGACAGCTAGATCGATTACTAAAGAAAGTAATGTCTTGATTCATTAATGTACCTACAGATCGAGCATCCAATGCATGTTCCTTACATTCCCTCAATAGTTTCATTTTTTTTTTCTAATGCAGACCATGCACTTGGTGCTATATTGATTCACTACATCGAATGATTTATAAACCTCAAAGCTGTATTGCAAGAAAAATTCACAGAATTTAGAATGTAAAGATAGTTCATATATAGGTTATGAAAACTCATAGTACGTATGATGAATATATATTGTGGTTAGTGTTTGCGTAGACCGAAAGTTTCAAGAATATTTGTGTGTGAAATTTTCTTTAATAATTTTAGTATGGTTTCTTGTAGGAGGTTTATTACTGTCACGTCCTTGATTTTTAACATAAATAAAAACCGATATATAATCTCATAATTATACATGCGTGATGGTTCAGCCATCAATACAAAATACCTGAAAAACTTTTTCTTTTAAACCAAGTACATATTGATGCTCTAAACCCACTAATCAATACAGACTCGCTCCGCAGAGTCATATATTACATAAACTTACGAATTAAATTATCAACACCAAATAAAACATAAATGCTGCTCAGAGCTTACTACACAACGGAAGTCTAGCTTTAACAACGGTAAAGTCACAAAAATGGCTTCCTACCGTAGAGCTGCTAGCACGCCACCTCAGTTTCAATCACGATTTCCCTGACTTGCAGGATTAACCCCTACACCATTGAATAGTGCATCGGGTTGCCACACAACAAACCCAGTAAGTTTGTGAAAGCTCGTATGAGTAAACTCAAACCGCAAATAAATACATTCTTAAGTCACCTCAACCTAAACACGATATGCACATGTCTCACACCTACGGCCATCAATTTCATATCATTCCATATCATACCTACATAAGTCAACTGGTGACTAAAGCCTCATGCTCAGATTCTCAACCTAGCGTCCAATTACACAAATTTAGTCAAACAAGACTTCCTCAAGTAATATTTGATGTCATTCTAACGTACTACGGTGAATTCCAAATCACATTCATTCCCTCCCCACTAGGAGCCTTTGTCATCAACATGACATCAAAGGTGAAAAATCAATGAATCACTTTCCTATCCTCACCACAGAGTACAATTTGTCACCACTATGACTCTTAGGATAAATCAGACCATCAATCAATAAAATCAAGAAGAAACAAGGCAATCACATTCAAAACAAGCAAAACAATTCATGGTAACCCCTGCATATAGTTTAGTTCAGGAGGTCACATTAAGTCAAGCAATTCAAGTCATAGTAGTCATCCTAACCCCACACTCTGACGTCCGTAGGTAATCCCGACCATCACAGCAGTCTTCTCAATCATTGTTAACTTAATAACAATTCTGCTTCGCTACCGAGCAGTCATCACACTGATCATTACATAGATTCCACCGATCATCACACAGATAGCAATTGTCCAGCTGATCATCACACAGATTTTGCCGGTCATCACACAGATAGATCATCACACAGATAACAATTGTCCAGCTAATCATCACACATATTTTGCCGGTCATCACACAGATAGCCATTATCCAGCGGGTCATCACACAGATAACAATTGACTAGCGGATCATTACACAGATAGCAATCATCACAAGATTCACATGACAATCATCACAAAGATTCATCACACTGATTTCAATGATTCGTTACACAAATATTCCTACGCAAGTTTCACATGGCAATCATCACAAAGATTCATAACACTGATTTCAATGATTCATTACACAAATATTCCTACACAAGTTTCACATGGAAATCATCACAAAGATTCATCACACTGATTTCAATAATTCATTACACAAATATTCCTATACAAGCTACCATATCTTAAATCACCAATTAAGATGGTCGTACTAGACCCATGGTATCTCAACAAATAAAATTTTATTATCACAATTCAATACTTAATTTCACTAATTCCAACGATACTGAACTCATGTCCTATGCTGCCCAAATCACAACAATTGCACCAATACATATATATTTCATGTAAATATATATATATATATATATATATATATACGTAGTCATTTACTCAGGAATGCCATTAATACCAACTATAGTCATAGTTAACCTAATAACTCTAAGACAATAGGGTAATCTTGCTCATAACGAATAACAATCATGCTCATAACAAATATCGTGAGATTTACTCACCTCAGAATCCCGCTGCGTCTTCACACTTTAACCAAAGCAGGCACAATCGCCGCAATTTGTTCAACAAGTCCAACAAGCACCTGAACACATAGGGTCTTGATTCAGTGCACGAATCACAAAGTGACTAAAGTTCGAAACCTTTGTTTTGAACTAAAATCCCCATAAGTAATGCCAATCGAGGCGGAACCACATCCAAGACCTCCATAAGTCTCCGGAATACTTCTACGATCGATGTGACAAAACCACAAGTCGATCGAACACTCGAATCCTGAAGGATCGATAACAGAATCCATCGAAACCACAAAAAAACCTAACATGATCATATTATCTTCAAAAATTACATATTGTATATATATTGAAATGCTCGTATCGACGAGTAGATCGAAATCAGGAATAGAAACTATCCCTTGGGTGGCCGGAAACCGCCGGAAAACACCACCACAGTGGCGCCGCCTCTGCTGGCCCAAAGTCGGAATTTGGCAAAACTTCCAACACCAAAGTTCTTCATCTCAACTCCAATTACAACATTCATAACTAGCACAAAGTCTGAATCAAAGCCAAATGGCAGAAATTTACCTCAAAAGATTTGAATTTCGATGAACCATAGAATCTCAAATTCCAAAATTCGATCTCCACAAGTTAAATCGATGCAAGCCACCTTGGGTAGAAGTATCTACATCCTCTGGGCTCTAAAAGCCCTCAAGAATCACTGGTAAAGGTGGTCAGAATCGCCGACTCAGATCAAGGTGATTTCAGCTCCGCCGCAGTCTCTTCTCTGCCTTGCAGCGCCCACCACAGCTCGACCCACGCTCGATGGCTTCCACAGACGTGTAGAGGAGGATGAGGCGAAGAGAACCCATTTTGAATTGCGTCCAAAGGTGGCCGGATGAGGGGGAACAATGCCGGCGAAGTGGCTGGGCAAAACGAGACTCGGGACAGAAGAGAGAGAAAATTTTCCCTTTTTGGAAACTTTCCAATTTTCAGATATTTTCAGGAAAAAAATCTCATATATACCAAAATAGAAATTTTTTCCGACGACCATAACTTCTTCATATGAACTCCGATTTCCGCGTTCCGCATGTCCACAAACTCGTATCAATGCGCTCTACGACTTTCGTGAAGGAAGTTCCGAGAAACCCAACGTATAAAAAGTCAACCTTTGCAACCCCCCTAAAACCATATTCTTCGAATAAAAATTTTCCGAAACATTTCCGCTCCATCCACGAGCCATGAAACCGTCCAATAACCACAATTTAGATTCCAGAAAATTCTCAAAAAATAATAACGAATTTCTAGGGCACTACAATTACATCACTTCTTTCTCAATTGCAAACAGGGAGAATAAAAAGAATGTTTATCAAATTAGTTGCAAGTTCATGTTTGAAGCTAACTTTTTTGAAGAAAATTGGCATCAAAAGATTGAAAGAGCAACCTAGCTACTTAATTCACATTTTACCCTAGTTAGTTAATACGCGTATAAAACTTCAATACTCGTATAATTGAAAAAAAACTTTAGTACGGCGTATTGAAATTGTAGACTCGGTTTTTTTCCCGTATTATTGAGTTCGACATTTTAAAACACATTTTATACATGTATCCATTTTATACGGAGTAATAATACTTGGAATTTGAAAACAAATTAAAGCGCTTGTTAATCAAAACGCGTATAAAATATCAGTATGCGTATAATTGAAGAAAAACTTCTGTATAGCGTATTGTAATTCAAGCCCCTGATTATATTTTACTTGGGTGCCATAGCCCTTTTTTCATGTTTTATCACATATCATAAATGATATAAAATAAAAACAAGAGTTTAGAATAAATTATTACTAATTTTCTGATGCAGGAAAATCACAGCGGAAGAACTCAGCTCTCTAAGAGATGAGTTTTTGTTAGATTTTGCTCGCCACTCTAAGGAATCCACCAAGAAGATAAGAGCGACGTTAAACATGTCATGATTGACTAGCTTTCTAGGGCTTGATTACATGTTTGATAGGATTAATCTTTGTGCTTTCACTTAGGTTAATTAGCATTGAAAAGTAAAAAATGGGAAATTATTTGCTTTCGAATATTTCACATGATCAACTCATTTCTCATGACTTAGATGAACAATATTAGGGTTTAATCGAATTTGATCATAGTTTCGGTTTTGATCTTTGTTCTCTCATTCCACCCGTGTATATATGTTTTTACATTTTCTTTATTTTATTTATTTTAGTTTTTAATTTAATAAACCTAAAACCCCCCTTTTGTGTTCATTTGTATATATTTTTATTCTTTGTTTTATTTTTGTAAATAATACTTTTTACTTTTATTAATTTGTTTTTGCAATTACAGGTGTACCCTCAATCCCCGGAATAGAACGATCCCTATTTACTATATACTAACGATGACATTTCAGGGTTAAATTATGCGCTTGCTTTCAGGTGCATCAGGATTCCACCTAAGAGAAAAGAGTTTGAATACAAATGGGAAGAACTTCTTCTCCAATTTGAATATTATTTCTGATAATGATCAAGTCCGATTACAATTGAAAAGAGAACTGTCTTTTATAGGATGAGGGAGGGAAAACAGAAAGACTAATTATTCAAACTAGAAACTAAAGATAGCTATATTTAGCTATTGACTGTAGCTTCACCAAGGGTTCTTAATTCCAAGGCCTGAGAATTCCATATTCAAGTTAAATGCTCATTGGAATTCATGTCCTTCAATTAATGCTGCCAATCCTCTGTTACGTCCAGGTTCAGAGTCGTCCTCGGTATTATTTTCTTACAAAAATAGTGTTTTATATATCCGTATTTTTGAACCCTTTTTTTCTACTATTTGCCGAATTATACACGTATAATTCAAACTTATAAATTTGCCATATCACGTTTTTTTGACCGAATATTTGACCTTAACGTTAGACTAGATAAACCGAATAATACACGTACGTTTCTTTGCCGAATTATACGCGTCCCATTTTTTACTAACTATGCATTTTACTAAATAGTTGTTTTTGCTTCCTAACATCAAAACTATGTTATGTTAATCAGTATTGGGCTTACTTAGTTTACTTTGTTTCTTGATGGGGAATTGGGGATACTTATAATAATTAATGAACACACAACGGTTGACTTGCATTGAGTTTGTTTTGCAAGGATAAATATTGATCAAGAAAATTACTCAACTTATAAATTGAATGAGGACAGCAGAAAAGGCTGAAATGAATTGAGTAGCACAAGGACATAATTTGATATATACTAAAACAGTGTAGGAGTTACTGTAGCTTATGAACAGTAGCTCCCTTAGTAACAGTGTGCTGCCCATTTTACCCCTGATTTTTCTGGTATTTTGCATGGTTACTCCCGAGACAGGTGTTTTGCAACCTGTTGGGCAGAGTCTGCGTGTTTGCTCTCGAAGAGGACAGTTGTTTTTTTGCATCTTCAAAAGAGTGACAGAGAACGATGGCATGCTTCTTTGCTTCGCATGAAGAGAGAGAAAGGGAACGATTGAGTTTTGATTGGAATTCAAATAGGGAACTGAGCTTCCAAAATCGACGATTCTCGAGCCAATCAATAGTTCGGTTCCAGCGCCGACGATACTTCCTATACTGAGGTAAGCTATTTCAATTTCTTGGTAATTGATTGTTGGGTTCTTCAAAATTGAATCTTTAATTTCCCAATTGGTCTATAAATATTTGATGTTTTCTGAAGTAGTTTGGTGGTGGTCCTTTTAAATTCAATACTGAATTGATGTGTGTGTACGTTGAGGAATTTCAGAGGGGGCTTAGAGAATCAAAGACGTTAGCCACTTCTATCGTCAGAGGTCAAGTACCAAGAGACTTCTTTTCATTAGCTCTGAAGGATTTTGGACAAGTAGCATAGAGATTTAGTTTTGCGATTTTCGGGTTTTCCTTTCTCATTGTTATTCTCTGTATTTGTTTTAGTTTGCTCAGATGTGGTGGGAATTTCATCTGATTATGGACATACTTCTCCTTATCTGTATTGGAAGTAACAGTATTGTTGCATGAAGAGAGAATGAGTATATGTGTGCAGCTTTCTCTCTACTTTCTTTGGAACGAAGATCATGCGGATTGAATGATGATTATATCGAATTTCCCTCTCTATACTTTCTGTTTTGTCATGAAGAGAGAATGGGTACTTACCTTCTTCAAAATTGAGTACTTGATCATAAAGAGTAAGGCTTTGGTTATGATGTTTTTGATGTTGGGTTGTCATTGAGGTAATTTCGGTGATTGCTACTATTTTGCATAAATATTAAGAAGAGAAAAGAGACATTTCAATCCCGTTCTCTGTCACACCATCAACCAAGGGCGCGTTATATATATATATATATATATATATATATATATATATATAGTTTAGAGGCCCATTCTGTTTGGAATTACACAACCCAGTGACTAATCCACAATTTCAAGTACCATTCTTTCTCTTGAAACTGGATTCTTTCCCCCACTGATTATACCTAATCTTCCCAAAAACTAACGAGTTTTCTGGTTTTCTTATAAGGGAAAAAAAGTTTGTTGACTCTGCAAGAACAATGTGAATCTTCAACAGCCCAGTTGTGTAAGATATTCTCTCCGCCAACAACGCTAAAGTGAAGCTTCAATTTTGACGAAAAGCTTCTGAATTTTGAAGTTTTCAGCTATTTAAAAGGTATATTCACTCAACCCAACCTATATTTTCATTTGAGTATATCAAATTAGCTACTTAACGACTCTGCATGTTGGTCTTTGCTAGCAATCACACTTTTGGTGATTGTTTTCTATCTCTATAACTATCTCTGTTGCATTTTTAGTTTAGAAAAAGTTGAAAGAAGTATATTTGTTCTACTCTAAATCTCTAATCATATTTCAACTGAACTATATACAATTGGCCGCTTGATGAGTCTGCATGTTGATCTTTGCTAGCAATCACACTATCAGTAGATTGTTTTCTACCTTTATAACTATCTGCATGTTGGTCTTTGCTACGAATCACATTACCAATAGATTATTTTCTACCTCTATAACTATTCTGTTGCATTTTCGTTTAGAAAAATTTGAAAAAGGTATATTCATTCCACTCCAATCATATTTTAACTAGATCATATCAAATTGGCCGCTTCATGAGTCTGCATGTTGGTCTTTATTAGCAATCACACTACCGATGACCCTTTTTCACCTCTATAGCTAGCTCCGTTACATTTTTAGTTTAGAAATCATTCATCAGTACCCGTTTTTTCCCAACTCATAATTTAAACTACAAAGATTTCCCACTTTTCCAAATGCATGCCCCTACTTTTAAATCCCCGAATTTAGAATTAGAATATGTCAATTTTCTTCAAATAGATATGCTTTTTCATAATTTAGTAGGGAAGTGATTCAGGCTTTGACTGCTTTTTCTTCTCATTGATTTTGAAAATTGTCATCTGTATTAATTACATATCCATCAATTTTTTTCATACTGGTAACTATGGTTTTCCATTACTTCACCAAAGTCTAATTCTTTTTATGGTATAATTGGATTCTGTTGAGTAAATATAATGTTTTTACTTCAAAGGAAGTTTGGTTTTCGATTAGACTGTGTTTACTGAATATACTGTTCTTTGCTTGAAGGCAGCACGAGATTGTTTTTATCTTTTTGATCATATTCAAGAAATATGCATTGTATCATTATGTATCGGCAGTGTAAATTACCTGGACCGTTTTGGTAGTTTTAATGTTTTGTTGCATGATTGAGAACAGTTGTGTTTATAAAGATAATGTTATGACTTGCGGTCAATGCAGAAATCTGTGGTTGGACACTCCAAGATGATTTACTTTTCGCTTGAAATGATGATTGAAGTTGGTTTTTTTTTTTTTTTTTTCGGAACTTATTTACTGCTTCTTTTTAGGCTTGAAGTTTCTAAGTAGCTCAACTTCCCAGGTGTCCACTTCCAAGTAGGTTTTGATGAAAACCACTTTGGAATTTTTGTAAAACAACTTTATACTGTAATCAACATTAGGAATTGCATCTGTGAAGTTATTTCTATTTACCCTTTTCGCTAAACTCTGAGAGATTGAGAGCAATCTCCAGGCCTTGGAATTGAACAAAAGAAGTAATACAGTCAATGTAAGATATGACAAAACACTATGGCTGGGGACATGGGTGACCAAGTCACCTTCTTTTTCATTTTCTATTGAGGAAAAATAAAATTCTGTTTTGAATTTTGTGCCAAATTCTTCCAAAGCTGTTTACCTCATCAAGTGAAGCTGTTTCTTGCATTTTTAGTATTTTATCCTGTATAAGAAAAATTGGTTTATTGGAAGAAAATCAAAAGAAAGTTTTATTTGGACACTTTAAATCACTTTCTATTTGGTTATGTTTTTGACATTCTGAATTTCATAACAAATATTCATTTATAGCTTTCCTTTGCTTTATTGAAGCATATTATGTCCCATGTATATCAGTCAAGTTTTCTTCTTCCTAACAATCCTTATATGAGCATATCTGTTTGTTGTGTAGACGTGTATTCCAACGAACTGATTGACTTTTATTTTAGTTGTATTCATGAATCATGAAATATGTAGAAACTTCTTTGCAATTTTCTGAACAAGAAATCTGACATTCATGAAATAGGTTGCATATAGCTTGCTGCACCAGAATCTTAGAAGCAAGGTAGTTCCTTTCACTTATTGGTAACCATTTTTTCTTTCTTATGTTGTCAAATAAATTTAAGTGCACTGTTTTGTAAAAAAAAAATAAAGAAAGAAAACCATAGCATTATTGGGAGTATGTCATTCCAGCAAAGTATGTGATTACGTTTCAATTGTTTTGTTTATTTTTGTTTGCATACTTAAATCACATGCTATATTCTATGCTTCATCTTTATGCAGAATTATTTATTTGATTTCATTGACAATCCTCTTCAATCTTTGTCGTACAATTTTCTCTTTTCTCTTTTCTCTTTAGATCTTCATGTTCCTAAGTTCACGTATTTATCATCTCTTTCCAATAACATTGTTAACTGAGAACATCAATAACTTATCAAAGAGATCGACCTTATTTGTTATGAAACTGAGAACGTCAATAGTTGATAACCAATTTCAAGTTTCCAATCCATATTTCCAGTCCAGTCCATAGTAACCAAATTTCATGTTGATCATGTTATGGTGTTGATACCCTAATCTGTATACAATTTTTTTTCCAGACTGAATTGGAAGCTTAACAATGTCGATAGTGAATCTGCGTGATGTCCAGCCACGTCAAACTGACATCAAAATAAGAGTGCGAGTGTGCAGACTGTGGAGAGGAAAAATATTGAAACCTGTGGCTCAAGATAATGGCCTACACTGTGTACTGGTGGATCAACAGGTAACATTAGTAAATAAAACTTCAAATCCACGTAAGGCGAATGAGGAAGATTCACATGACAAATAGTCATATAAATAATTTCAAACCTCAGATTTAAAAAGCAGACTTAACAAGTATATCTCTATTCTACATATAGAACAGATTACGTTCTTTGTTAAGCTAGGTCCATAGTTAAGTTATTAACTTTTGTTCTGTTTAGGTCTGTATAAATGTAAATGAACTTCCAAATGAAATAAAAGAGCAGAAGTATATGATTGAAAACTCATTTAATTCTCCAGATAACACTTTCATCTTAATTACTCCTCCAAGTTTACATACATTGTCTCTAATCCATATTATGTCATGCAGAATGATGCTATTCATGCTTCAGTGAAGGAAGGAGACTATGAAGAAGTATCACATCGTATCACTGAAGGCAACATCTATGAAATTACACAGTTCCATACCAAGCGTTCCCCAGAATCATACAAAATTGTGCCACACGCAGCGCAGATTTGGTTCAACAATAGAACAATCTTCAACCCAATTGAAAATGTAATTCCTCCAATCCCACAACACCGGTTCTATCTCATAGAGTACAACCACCTGCACAACCGTATCGATGACGACGAAATCCTCACAGGTATTAAAAAATATTTTCACGCATTAAAACCAGCACAACTACTAACATACTCCTTACATTTCATTGTTTTAATACACTACACTTCCATTATGGTAGATATATTGGGACGCATCAAGTCAATCCAGCCAATTGAGGAAGTCACTATTGACGGAAGGCCTGAATCAAGACGCCATGTGTACATACAAAATACAAGGTATAAAAACGAACTCCTTGAATTTAAAGCAACTTGAGAGCAACTTTAGTTGGTTAGGTTGGTGTTCTTTTTAATTTAATAGAACCTGCAATTTGGTGTTATTGATCCTCAATTTTTTTGTCATTTTAACTCTTTATCTGACTTAGTATAAGACCTTTATGCCTTAATATAGCAACAAAACATAAACTTTGAACTGCATCCCTAATTGAAGTCTCTCAGCTTTAGTGCACAAAACTACATTTACATTTCTCAATACATTTGCAGGAAAGAAGATGTGAGGGTCACTCTTTGGGGAGACGCTGCACGCACCTTTGAAGCACAACACATTAGCCAACTGCCACCTCCAGTTTTAATTGTATTCACAAGCTTAAGGGTCAAAGAATTCCAACGTAAACTATATCTTCTATCCAAATACCTTTATATGTCCACTACGTACCCTTGCAGTTCAAATCTAATCTCTTCACTCATTTTTTGAACAGGCAAACCTGTGTTAAACAGTACCATGAGCACATTCACCTTCATCAATCCAGACATTCCCCACACAGCGGAGTACAGAAAAGGTACACTATCTCAACTTTAAGAACAGCAAGGCATCCAATTACATGAGTGTATAATTGAAACTTAATTTTACAATACTTCATACCTGCTTTGTATCATTGCAGTTTTTCACAACCATTTCATGCTCCAAGAATTTTTACAAGTCCAACAAAACAAATAATAGGAGCTGATGAACTGGAGGCTATAGAAAAAAGGACTGTAAAAGAACTCAACCTACTGGATCCAGAAACAGACAAGGTATTTTATCAATCCAACTCTACTGCATTACAACAGAGTTTCTTTCCTTCTATCACCCTCCCATCCATGAAATCTATACTAACTACACACATCTATACTAGTGCAGGAAACTACAGTTTTTTGTAGAGCTGAAATTACCAAGTTGATCACCCGAAATGGGTGGTACTACGAAGCTTGCCCCATGTGCTACAAACAACTGAAGCAAACACCAAACAACAGCTTGCTCTCCTGTTCAAAGCACGGCTTCCAGACTGCACAGCCAACGTAAGCATAGATAATAAACTATAATTCCTCCATTATTATATTATACACTCTTATTTAGCTATATCAATTTATGTGAATCTAAATTGAAGCAATCTAATCTAAATATAAAATGATACTTTATACATGGCAAAAGATACAAAATAGTTTGGAAGAATTTCAATCTCTCTAATTCCATGTCAGTAATAGAAACTTCAGTGTCTATTTCTGTGATTTTATTGTTTCAATTTTAAGCCTGTTCCTAAACCCTTAACCCCATTTTTTATCTCCAGTGATCAGAAATTAGTATTGTAACAATTGACTATTTTCAATTTCTAATAACTGCTTTTTCTGATTCCCCATTGAGTTTGAATTTCAACCATTAATTTGAATCAAATTTCCTGATTTTGTATGATAAACATACAATGTATCCAATATAATTGATATTGAAGCTAACATTCCATTTCATCAATACCACAGCTTCAGAATGGAGGTGCATCTCGAAGATAAAAGTGATTCAACCTCAGCCATATTAATAGGAAAACCAGCAGATGTTCTCTTTGGAGTCACTTGCCAAAAGTTAGTGATCGAAGAAGGTTACACAGACCAAGACAACCCTCCAGAACAAATCTTCAAGAGCATTGGCCAATTCAAAATCTGGGAAATCATATTAAACGACCGAGATGACCTGAAAATCAAAGCTGTCTATCCAGACATCCAACCATCACCAGAAAAGATGGTTACAAATGTGACACCAGAACATCAACCACCTTCAAAAAGAGCTTTGCAACTACCTAAAGAGTCAACTCAGAAAGAGCTCTTCAAATTAGAATCCAGCAAAAAACAAAAAAGGTAAGAGCATAACCTCCTTTTCTTTAAAAATGTTTATATTTAAACATACAACCAGCCATACTAACCAACACGCCATCCACTCTTCAATGCTTTAAAATACAAGTACACAAGAAGAAGGCAGGAGCGCACATGCCAAGCAAGATTAGAAACTGCAGCTCCTTTTTTTGAAGACTGTCAACAGAAGATCAGTGAAGCCAGTCATCTACTTTCCGCTGACTACATGACATTCTTTGACCTGCATCGCATAAATCATTTTTTGAAAAGATAATGGTTTTTACACTTTTAAGCAATGTCAATTAGCAGCGAATGAAGCCATGAACATCCTTTTTGCTCCCTACATGGCAGTATTTTGTAACAAAATCAGGCTAACTATTTTTTGGTTTGTACATATGATGCATACAAGATGCATCTCCTAGATGTAGGGCAAAACAATATATTCTATCACTAAATGAACTCCCCTTTTATATAAATTTTGTTTCACACCAGAAAAACCCTTACTTTCTTTATCTTAACGTAACAAATTTAGCCCGCGGCAACGCGCGGGTAAATTTCCTAGTAAAGAAAAAAACTTTGGTTCTGCTTGGCTTGCATAAGCTTTATCATATTTTTAATTCAAACTTGCTTGATCTCTCTGTTAGTGCTTCTGTCACTCTATGCTACCATCCTTCTTATAATTTCTTCCCTCTTCTTGTGTAAAGTTGCATTGTCCCTTTGTTTTTTTTAATTTTATTCTGTGCAGACTTGCTTTAATTTTCTGGTTGCCTTTGGCTTCTGTTGATGCTGCCTTTTGCTCTGGTCTTTCTTCCTACTCTTGTTGCTTCTGTTTTAAGCATGGATTATCTTCATTTGTTCTGCTAGAATTTCTTGATGAGACGTGATGAAATATTGGACTCTATTTGGCTCTGTTCTTTCATCAGATATCTATTACCAAAAGAATGAGGGGAGTCCAAAATTCTCCTTGAAGTTAAAAGGCAAAGGTATAATCCAAACACATCTAAAAGCACAGTACTGTTCCATATCCTACAGAATTAATAATGCACACACAATCAAAGTGTTGTGTTCTTCTGTGAATGTACCAAAATAAGGGGCCCTTGGTACACAAACATCCCAATTAGTCTAAACCGCATAGAAAATTACTAGTTAATTGTCTCCAGACTGGAAAATAACTCAAAGTCTCAAATACTACATTTTCCTAATAGAAACCTTCATCACTGCAACCTCAATTGTCTTTGAAATCAGCTCAAAGTCACAGAAATCTCCCTCTTGCAACCTGTTCTGGCTAGCAAAGTGTAGCCAACCTCCACTGAACCTGCTAGATTGCTGGTAAGGATGGATCCAGTTCACATCCCAGTCCATGTCTCCAACTTGAAGCTTGACTTTCTTTGGCTTATGTATGTTCCTCATGAAGCTCCTTGGTGTGAGCTGAAAAAGTTAGATAAAAAAGGTACATTAATCTAATCTGATACCAAAACATTTATTCCTGAACAATAATTCAGTTCTCAAGTATGAAACTTTAAAGAGTAATGCCAATATTTCTTCTTTTGGTTTCAAAGTTAAATCATTATAAAGATACTGGGGAGTGGTAATCACAAGCACTGCTATAATTGATCAGAAAAACAAATTTGATATAAGCATCAACAGGTTGGGTTCATGTTTCCATACCAGTGGTCCCTTGGTCACATGAGTTTGGCACATCTTAACACTGAAGCAAGGATTACCACAACATCTTATGGTGGCTGAGTTACCATCTCTACCTCTCCTTGACAATTTTTTTCCATAACCTGATTTCCCTGCATACATTAAGAAAGTGAGTGCAGATTTCTAAAAAGTTTCGATTAATGTCTGTTAGTTGATAAAGAAACTTACTAGGACACTCAGTTTCAGACTCCAAGCTGAATTCACTGTTCTGAGGTTCAGAATCAGAATCCGAGTCAACAAAAACAACATTATGATCATCAGAGTCATCATCAAGAAGCCTCTCAATTCTCATTGCCTTAGAACTCTTGCTGCAGTGATTGTGTCCATAGATCTCAACATAGAACTTTGCATGTCCAATGTAATCAAAGACTACACATTCACCTAGTTTCAAACGATTTCCCACAACAAATTCCTTCCAGCCCTTTTTCAAGAAGAACTCTCCGCTAATATTTTTCACATCAACATGCCAAGTTCCAGAAAGAGTCTGAAGACGGCACTGCTGAGGCATCTTTCCTTCAAAGTTCTCGCAAAAATCTCGGGGGATTTTCTGTAACACAAGTAGTAGAGCATTTCAGTAAATCATTATATAAATTATTAAGGCCAGAATTTGAATCAATCAATATATATTATTAAGGCCAGAATTTGAATCAATCAATATATAAATTCTTAAGGCCAGAATATAGACCAAACAGATCTTGATCATAGAGAAAAGCACAAGCAAAATCAACACAAACAACTTGTGTGAATATGTCTCTCCTTATTCATTTCTTTTTTTCTTTGATCATAATTATGTGATTATCTCAAACATGCAGAAACGTGTACTCCAATAATGATAACGAATTCCATATTTAAAGTGGGATATATACTTGGCATAAAGAAATCAACACCAGTTGACTGATTCTTTGGATTTTATGTTGCTTTCAGTAGAGGTTGGTTTTTAAGGACTCATTATAGGAATAACGTGCATTTCATAACCCAATAAGACATCAATTAGTCAGTAAAGTCCAAATACAAGATATAGGCTGATTAAGAGACTAAGGAAATAATAGAAGATCAAATAAAGCAACAGTCACCATAGATGAGCCAAAATTTTTGCACCAGAAACAAAACCCACTTATAATATTTGATATTGTATTTGAAAAACTAATATAGTTGCCAAAACCAGAACCCCACAAATGGTCATGAAAGATTAACAAGCAGAGAACAATTACAAACACATATAGAACACAAGAAAGTGAAAAGTTCATGTAATTGTTTCTATCTTTTTTGCTTTAAGAAACATGTAAAGGTTTCAGCTTTCCAAGAGTGAAGAAACTCTATCTAAGAGAAGATAATTATGAAGAAGAGGTGTGAAGGAACTTACAAGCTTCCCCTTTAGAAGAACAGAATAATCAACACACTTGTAGAAGCCTGGAAATTCAGAGTCTTCATCCTCTCTTCTTCTGCTGCAAGAACCCATCAGAGAGTTGGCTTTGCTAGCTTTTCTTTTTTGGGGTTGGAATAAGCTTTGCTACTGAGCACAAGAAAACATGCACCAAGGTTCAACAAGAAAACGAAAGCAGAAAAGCCTAGCAAACCCAACAGAGCAATATATACAAAGAAATAGAAACAAGGGGGAAATGAAACATGAAAATAATGTTAATAAATGAAGAAATTGAATGGCTGACCTATAATGCCATTAATTCAAAGTACTAGCTCTGATACCTGGATAAGCTTAATCAATTCAAAGCCTGTTTGGTTTCTCATTTTGTGCTTCTGTCACCTTGCTGGTAAAACCCTTCATATATTGCCTACCATTTTCTTGTGTCAAGTTCCTCTGTCCCTTTGATTCTCTTTGATTCTGCAGAGACTAGTTTTAATGTTCTGAACTTGTGATAGCCTCTGGTGGCAGTTGGGCCTGCTTTGGTTTTAATGTATTTGTTCTCACAATTTGAGTAAAGAAGCCCCACACCGACCACAAATCTGTTCTACCACGTTCCAAAGAAGTTGCTTCGTATATCTCTACAGACGTATTAAATATTTAAATCTATAAGCAAGTTAGGCAACATTTACTATTGGGAAGAACATAGATAAGAAATATGCAGAAAACCCCCATACTCCACTCCATTTCACTCTTATTACCAAAGGCAACAAGAGTGAAAGTTTCAATGAGAACCCAAAATTTGCAGCAAAGAGGAAATGTAAGAAATTAATGTACAAATTAGCAAACATTACTCAAATAAATACATGAAATTGAGAAGCAGCCTTCTAGACCAAAAAATACTTGGTAAAACTGCATGAAAACATATAATAAATAGAGATGAGGAAAATGTTGATCGGAGATTTGGAGTACCAATCAATCACGACCATACCAACATCAGAAGTAATAAATGTTGTGAAGCAGCAAATTAGGAATCCTGGAAGAAAAAAGTCCAATTTGTACACCATTTCCATCACGGTTATGCATCCTCCAGCTACCATTAAGTGCTTTGGAGAAGGGAAAACCATGTGTAATCTACAGAACCATAATTAAGAGCATTCAAGTATAAGTGCATTAAAGCAGAGAATGGCATCTTGTTGCTGCTACTAGAAGGTGATCCCTTAGTGATTCAAAAAAACAAGAAAGAAATAAAAGTGAAAGGGAAAAAAAGAGAGGCGGCATTCTAATCCAACGTGACCTGGGAGCTTACTAGGGAGCTTACTATGATTACGTCCCACATGGCAATAGGAAACATGAAGCATGTTGCAGAGGCAATAGTTATAGCATGAAGTCGCATTTTAAGTTGATCTGAAAGCACACAAGGCAACAATCAACAGCATTGTCAACTGAAAAATAAACAATATACTCCTCGGGATATATAGAACAAAAGAGTATTAACTCAATAATAGTAAGACGAATACGCGATTCACATCACCTTCAATGAAACACGCCGTGCAATCACCCTCCTCATTGGCGATAACATTCCTGCAAAGATTGAAAATGCCACCTCCAACTTTGAAAAGTCTTCAAAAAAAAAAAAAATTTGAATGGTGATTTTTGAGTCAAATCAGTTCAAGAAGTGTTTCAAAATCATTACTTAAGAGCCAAGTCAATTTGGTGAAAAAATGAAAACATGCGATTTCGGCAAAAATTTTAGCTAGAAATTATGGTTTTAGAGAAGAAGTGTTATTTTTTTTTCTTTTTCTTGAATTTGTTATGGGGGTCAAATTTTCACGGATTGGGACATGAGTTATAGTTACTTTTAATATTTTAATTTCTTATTTCACCTTGAGAATAAATAAATAATTTTATACGTAATACAAAACATCAATACATTAGATGCACTGTATAATTTTCAATTGAACGTATATCCATATCATAGGTGAATTTTTGCCTTTTTTACCATTGGTCCTTAATATTTAAAAATTGGGCCATGAAGCCTAAAGCCCATCATTGCCTAACCCACAATTTGGCCCACAAAATTTAATTAAAAAGAAAAGGCAAAATCCATTCGCAAATTACGTGTCCCAACGAATAAGAAAGAACCACGTGTCGAGTATTCTTCTCGCCTGAAGCCTTTGTTGCCGGCCCACTCAAAGGCCCAAAAGCCTAAAACGTGCGCAGGCGGATTCCAGTTTTTGCTGCGAAGAGAACGAAACGAAACCCTCTGCTTCGGTTTCACTATCTCTCTCTCTCTCTCAGAGTCAGAAAAATGGTTGAATTGCGTTTACTGGTTGCTGCTGCTGTGATCCTAGGGTTTCTATTCTCCACATCCCAATCTCTCCGCTTCGAGCTCCAATCGGGTCACACCAAATGCATCGTCGAAGACATGAAGGCCAATGCCATGACCGTCGGAAAGTACTCCGTCGTCAACCCCGACGAAGGCCACCCCTTGCCGCCCTCACACAAGCTCACCGTTCGGGTAGGCTTGGATTTAATTTCAAATTCCGAAATCACGGATATCAGGTTATTTTTGTTTGACTGATCGGATTGATTTGGAATTTTAGGTGACTTCGAGCTATGGGAATAGCCATCACTACTCGGAGCTTGTGGAATCGGGTCAGTTTGCTTTTCAGGCGCTGGAGGCCGGCGATTACATGGCGTGTTTCTGGGCGCCCGATCACAAGCCCCCGACCACGTTGACCATTGAGTTTGATTGGAAGACCGGTGTGGCGGCCAAGGACTGGTCCAATGTGGCCAAGAAAGGCTCTGTCGATGTAAGCCCAATCTGAAATTTAAAATCTTTTAGCTCAGAAATTTTAATGATTTTGGTGATGAAGTTGTGCTCGACTACTGTTACTTGCATAAGTTGTAATCAATTTATAACTTACCTTACAGTTTGTTATTAAACCAATGAAACATGACCTCGCAATCTTTCTGAGTATATATTGAAAAGAATGGTGCTTGCTCAGCTTAGTCTTTTGCTATGCTCAGTGTTTATAGAGATTGATGCTTGTACTTGTGAATCAACTGGATTGATCTAAATAGTTATACACTGGGTTGGATGCTTGATGACCTCTCTGAAGTTATGTATTGCTTGAATGAGAAATGTTCATCGTGCCATCGATCTAAACCACTGATGGATTCCTGCTTTGCTGTGTAGTCTGATAACTAGTGAGACAGTAAACAAAGGCTTCTTCTGCTTTAGCATGTTGCATGTACCACATGATCTACCCCCAAATGATCTTTATTTGATTGGAGTAATGCTGATGTATTTCATTGTGAAATTGAGTTGTGGAGTTAATCTAACTTCTTCATACTTTCAAATGCCAGGTCATGGAATTAGAGCTTAAGAAGTTGTTCGACACTGTTACTTCAATTCACGAGGAGATGACCTACCTCCGTGAACGGTAGGGAAACTTTGATCAATTCATGAAAAAGAAAGATTCATTGATCATTTGTTCACTTTTTGTTCCTGTTTTATGTTCTGTTTCAGGGAAGAAGAAATGCAGGATCTTAATAGAGCAACCAACGCCAAAATGGCCTGGTTGAGTTTTCTTTCGCTTTTTATTTGCTTATCGGTGGCAGGTTTGCAATGGTGGCACTTGAAGACCTTTTTCCAGAAAAAGAAGCTTATTTGATTTTGTTCTAGAGAAGTTCTATAGTTTCATCTTTTACTGGTCTTTGTAATATATTTCACAGAACATTGTAAGTTGGGATGTCAGATTACATTGTTAGATGATGTAGGACAACCAAATGCTCACTATAGCAGAAAAGTTCTGTTGAAGTTTAAAGTCATATTGTATTTCTAGAAACATTCAATGATAGCAAATTTTAGTTATTTTCATCATCATTTTGGCTAACCGAAGGTTTCCGTTGTCATACTAGCCTCACCACTCTGCGCATTATGTCTTCAGTTCTATGGAATGATTTCTAAGAATACAGAAATCCTAGTGCTTCGTTTTTCAATATTTTCATTAGTGAACTTGGTTTTTCTTATGCTTCCATGATTCTATCAATGCATCCCTCACGCTGCATTCCATTTAGGAATCTTGTTCTCTTTTGGCCCAGAAACAAAATAAAAATGTGCAAGAGAGCAGAGAATGTGTGCCTCTTATTCTCTCATGTCCATTGCCTCTATCAATACATTTTCGCTGCCCAAGTCATAACTCATAAATGTCTTTTCACAATCGTAACTTTCATGCTTAAAAAAGAGAGTAAAGTTACGGCCATGAATATCTTCCTTGAACTGGCCCCGGAGCCTCTGAGTAACTCCTTTTGAAATTATGAATGAAAATATATGAGTTGCAGGATTAACAAATCCTACCGACCAAAGTGGAGAACCTTTATTCCAGTGTTAAATAAGGATAAAAATTTAAAAAAAAAAAAAACAATACAGTGTTTATTCTCATCACATCATTTCAAAAGAGTACAAACAAATTACAATCGACATATATGAAAAGGAGATTATCCAGTCAAAACATGAAATCTCTATATTTGTTAATTTCGATGAGATTTTCTGGATATGGTTGTTGAAAAAAAGACATCCCGATGCAGAGACACAAGAATAATATCAATATCACTTCCTCTCATAATGAGAATCCGAAACAGAATAGTAGAACATTAATCGCAAGCTTTCCCTGTTTAGCGTATTCACAATCGCATCTGCACCATTGGGACTACAAGTGACTGGCACAGTATCAACTACGTACCTGATAACGTCATCACCTTCAAATTTATGAATTGAATATGTGCCAGTGATGATCTGTTTGAAGATTTTCCTTTACCTTCTCAAGCTTTTTCAGAATATCCAAGAAAGAAGGTCTTTGGTTCATGTCAGCAGACCAGCATAGCTCTATTAACCTAAAAAAGTTTCAATGGAAACAAATAAATATAAACCTATTCAAGGTTCAGTACGTATATTAAAGCACAAGGTATTTTCGATTTTGATCAGCAACCAACTCATGTTATATAAAGGGTGTTGGGAAATTGTACAGGAGATCCAGAATGCTTCAGTCTAAGAGAAATATATCAAGATTGGCTTACTCTTTCAGTTCAGGGGTGTGTCCTTTTCCATGAAACATTGGCCTGTGTCCTTCTGCCACAAATTTGGCTGCATCATAAGGCTCGTAATTTGAAAGTGGTGGATCTCCTTCGAGCATCTGCTTAAAAGTTGAGAGTGACGCCATCAGATAGAATATAACATTTCACATCACTTTTTTTTTTTTTTTGAAAGGCGAATCTGATTTTTACATCTTGAGCAACATTACCTCGTACAGTATCATTGCAAAAGAGAACACATCAACCTTCTTATCATATCGCCGGTGCTTAAAAACTTCGGGAGCCATATATCGGTCTTTACATTTGTTCCAATGCAAAAACAGAAGAAAATTCTATTAGCCACAATGATTTTAAGTTATTCAACAGTAACTTTTTAAAGGAAACTTACAACTTCCAGTTTCGCCAGTCATTTTGTACACATCATGAGAATTTTGAACCTTGATGAGCTTGCTTAGTCCAAAATCTCCAACTTTGAGATGGTCTGCACTGGAATTGACTAGAAGAACATTCCTGAGATAAAGGAACGCATTTCAGAAGTTAAAATATATACATAGTCCAGAGTTTCTTTCAACCTGTGAAGACAAATTCTGGGGCTGTTGTATATTTGCAGTTATTACTACTAGTTAACGATAACATCATATGCCACAAAATTCTAGCCTCTATAATCAACTCACCTTGGTTTTAGGTCACGATGAATTATAACATTTGGCTCATTGTGAAGATAAGCCATCCCTCTGTCCACAAAAGATTTAGAAACTGAGATTACCACCAGTACTAAATTTATAATTTCATTAAGTTTATTCTGTAAATATAGTTTTGGCCAATGCTTGTCCTAAATATTAGATCATCTTCACTTGTCCTAAATATTAGATCATCTTCACTTCTCTCATGCTCTTTTCTAAATATACCAATACTACAGCATAATTTAAGAAAACTAAGCTAATAAGTAATAACGATCCGCATATTTCTGAGAAGAATAGGAAAAACTAAGGGCCTGACTACCTAACAACAAAGAATGAAAGACAAAGTATAATAAAAGCATGTCCACATCATCAATCACATATTCAAAGTCTTTATGATCAGATTCAACAATTTTGAAAAATTTACTTTATAAGTATTCAAATCCCCCACAATCAAAAGTACCACACACTTTTTGGTTTCAAGCAACATACATAAATGAATTATGGGAGAAAAATTGGAAAAAGCAAACGTAATCCAAAACGAATGCTAGAGTAAACTAACACTCTGAACTTTCTGAACAGCAAGTGATCTAATGATTGTTACGGTGACAATTAAACTTTTAGAAGAACTAACTCTATGCAACTGAAATTCTGAAAGGGATTCATACCCTGATCTCTCTTTTAAAGCTATTTAAGGTGTCTTAAACTATAAGGCAATAAGTTAACTAAAGTTTCATTAAAGTACCTTGCAATGTCTAAGGCAAAGCTGACAGCTGTTGTAGGACTAAGTGAACCCTTTTCCTTAAGGTACTGATGAAGATCTCCCTATAACAGCACAAAATAATCAAGCATCAGTGACTTTGGAAGGCACCTTTCAAAAACAACTTCAAAAACTTGAATAAAAAGTACAAAGTGCCAAACATAGATAGAACATGCAAAAGCATACCCCTCTTAAATACTCCGTAATTAACATAAGAGGCTTCTTCTCTGTGACAGCTCCAAGAAATTGGACTATATTAGGGTGGCGAAGCTTCACTAGCAAATTTACTTCATGCCGGAAGTCCTGACTGTACTAGGAAAGAAAAGAACCAGTAAGAAATTTACAAATTTTAAATATAATGGAAAAGTGGGGGTAAAGTAAAGAAGCAATGCTGATTGTGATTTCAATATCAATCAGTTATTCATTTTATTGAGGACGAGCCTTCCCAAAAAACTAGATATAGAGGAAAGATGTCTTCATTATATATAGTTATCATTATAGGAAAGAATGCTGAAATAAATTGTTTCGAGAACCCACTCTCCGTGAATCAAAAACTAAATTTCATTCATGTGCCAATCAAAACAAATCCATAAATTAAAGTAAACAGCAACAAAGAAGCTTTCACTTGCAAGAGCAACTAAGCTGCAAAAAGAAATAGGAAATAAAGTGGAACTTACATCACTAATCTATCACCAGAAAGAGATGGAAGAATGCGTTTGACAGCTACTGGTGTTCCACGCCAATGTGCTTTTAAAATCTCACCAAACGAGCCCTACAAGAATCACACATCAGGATGAGCCGGTGAGGCCATATCTTGCAGAATGCAGGTAGATCAAGAACCAGATGACAACTACTTTATCTCGAAAACAAAGCACAAGTCCAATAAATTATGGCACGTAAGAGCAAGAAACTACAGCGAAAAAATAGGGTCCGACTTTGGGGCCCAAAGGAACTGTCATCTACCACAGAGATCAACCTCAAATGCAGTCTACATTATGAATGCGTGTGAAGTGGGAAATAATCGACTGACAAGTGAAAACTATCTGTAGCATGTGAGAGTTTAACCACAGATTATAGTGGATGTAAAATAGACACACAGCATATCGAAAAGGATCCAGAGTAAATAGAACTACATTACAAATTGAATTGAAAGTTTGCACAGCACAATCTCATTCAAAATTCAGACCTTCCCGATGGTAACTGATCCAGAGAAGTCAAGCTCAGCAGGCTCAATTTCCCAATCACACTTGTTTGGAAGAGGAGGCGCCACCGGCTTCGGTTCGAAATGGCTCCCATTTTGGCCCTGCACCATCATCAACAACATTCAGAAAACCAAATAGGACCACAAACTCCAGTCAATAAATAATTAAACAGCTCCGAAACTCAAAACTCACATAAGACAAGCCACCATAAGATTTCAAGAGCTCAATCATGGTGGGCTTCTTAGCTCCTTCAGCATCAGCTAGAGGCTGCCATCAGATTTCACCACAAACTATATATCAACAAGATCAAAGCTACAATTCGCAATGCATTTCAACGAATTAAACAGTAAAAACAAAAATTACAGTGTTCTTCCAACGATCCTGGGCGTTGACATCGGCGCCGTACTCGATGAGGCATTTGGCGACGTCGATCCAGCCGTGGAGGGAGGCGACGTGGAGCGGAGTGCGGTTGTCGTAGTCTCTGGCGTGAACGAGGGCGCGATCCTCCTCGAGAAGCTTGCGGACTGCGACGGCGTCGTTGTGGTGAGCGTGCCAGAGTATGAGCGAGGTGCGGCTCACTCTCGCCTTCTCCTTCTGCTTGTCCTTGTCGGCCGTCGCGGCGCACGGCTTAGCTCCCGACGAGTCGGAGGCGTCGGAGGAGGAGCTCATCAGTGAAGACCGGATCGGAGAAATGGAATGGTGGGGGGGGATCCGGCTCTGAAAGCCAAATGGAATTATTGAATTTACTTTTGTCTTGGACCTTATTTTATTTCTTTCAGAGTGGGGGCGACTTTTGGAGTCGGTTGGTTCCGTTAACCAGTTATTTTACTTATTTGAGAAATTTAAGATCGGAGGGCAAATTTACTTATTTATTTTTGGCAAGATTGGAGAGCAAGTTTTTGTGGGAGGGAAGGACTGAAAGGGAAATTTCCCTGGTGCTTGAATAGGGGTGTGATGGAACATTTGAAAAAAGAGACTTTTTCAGAGGAACCTCATTCCTTTCTCACTTTGATTTATCTTTTGCATCGTGTTTCATGTGAATCTAGATAAGATGCTACATACACTTTTGTTTTTATTTATTTATTATTAATTAATCAGCGTTGTGCCACTAAAATGGTGTGTGCTTTATTAAGCTCAGGAGATATACTCAAAAAATGATGGAAATGACACACAAAATCTGAATGTATCAAGAGATTTGAATGTGTTTATTCTTTCTCAATCCTATGTGATTGGTACTAAGATAGGACTGTTAAATACAGTTGAGTTTTGCAAAATGAAAGAGAGGACGGTCATTTTGCGGACCTAAAATTTGATTTTTTGTAATGAAAAAAATTACCATCTGTTGTGTATGAACTTGATATGTAAGCGTTTGTAGTTGGTCCAACTGATTGGGAAGCGGCCGGGGAATTGGGTGGTACTGCTTTGTTTGCTACTATTGATTGTTCTGGGCTGGAGACTGGAGTCATTGAATTATTACGGCCGCCATATACGAAATATAGGTGAGCAACTTGTTTGCATATGGAAATTTCTTAAATCAAAACGTTTCAATTTGGATACTTGGACAGTTGGACCTAAGCAGTGGCCGCCAAACTAAGAAAACAGAAGTATATGGTATGCCAAGGCTGCACAAGAAAAATAACCTCTTTCTCAGACTACATAAACGAGCTCAAGAGACTGAATATAAGTAGGAGATTATATTGATCATATATAGTAACATGAGGTTATATCGATCACAGTGAGATGAGGAAATGAATAGCGGAGAAGCCCGAAATTTACAAATGAATATATAATACAGAGTCAGGGCAAACTGTATTAGTATAGTTGTATAGAAGCAGGAGTACTGTTAAACCTGCACTAGTTTGAAGCAGCGAGTTGTACGTTTATATACGATCGCGAAGTGAGCCTAATTTAGTCTTGTTGGTCTTCAAGGGAGCGCTTCCTGGCCCTAAGGTTGAGCTCCAAGCTCTGAGGCAACGGAGGCTTTCTTCCGCGACGAAACAGAACCGCTAGACCTCTCATTTTCTGGCACAGAGCAAATACCTATAACATTTCAAACACAAGAAACAATTACCAAATGTTTACACTTAAATTAAGTATACATCGAAGCCATTGCTCTGTTCCTTACTGATGAGGCCTCTATTTCTGCAACACCTTCACAACCTCGGCCGCCTCCTTGCAACAAATCACAGTACTTCACTGCTTCATTTGCATCCTCGAAAACCTACAACCCCCATTAACATTCCTGATCAGATAATTCATAGGTATTGAAAACATTATCTAAAACCAGTATGTAACTATGTATGCGGAAATCAAGAGAAGCTTACAAGCACTCCATCCCTAATATCCTCAACAAGCATCTGGAACTTGTTACCATTTCTGGGCTGTTTAGCTTGGTTCCACTTTCCTCCTTTGGAAAACAATTGCCCAAGCTCCCTTTCAACTTCACTGTCATCAAATTACCAACAATCTAGCTATAACCCAATCACAAAGAAATTAAACAGACAGAAATGAATAGAATGAGCACACCAAACCGGGAGGAGAGAAGAACAGACCTGACATTTCTTCGTGTTTTCATTGTGCACAGCTGGTTCTCCCTCTGAGTTAATACATATACAGGCTTGGAAGTTTCTCTCCAAGGATTAGCCTCCAACACTAAACAAATTAAAGGGCAAGCAGAAAATTATGAACAAATTCGACAAATTAATTATCTCCATGCAAGCTCATGATCATATAGTCTAGAGGCGTAAGTACCTAAACTCAAGCTTAAATTATCATTTAGTCTTGCGGCATAAGTAGGTGGAACTCAAAGTACTGTCGATTGTTCTATGATTTAAAAAAAAAAAAAAAAAATTATTATTATTATACCATGCAACACGTCAATCACAAATTTGCAATCAGATACAAAACTATATATTCAATTCAACCAAACTTCATCAAGAAAGAATTTCGAATTTCCGTACCATCATAGCTGCTGCTATCGAAGGTCTGCTGGAGGTGCCGCCGCATATCGTAAGCGCGTGAGGACACGCGCTTCACAAACTCATCGGAAGTAGAAGGAATACTGCCGTCGAGGTGAAGGGCCCTCTCCACCTGCTCACTTTCGTCGTCGGAATCCTCTTCCTCCTGATTTTCCCCAGCTCCTCCGCCGCCGCCGGCGGCCGACCTGCAGGAAGCTTCTCTGAGACCGAACCGCCTTCTGGAGAGATCGGGAGAGCGCGGCACTCGGAAAACAGAGTACAGGCAGAGGTTGCGGTTGCGTAGGCTGACCGGAGAGAAACTCATCCGGCGGCGCCGCGGACGGAGAGGGTTGGCGGTCGGAGGGAGGATTATGGAGGGAGAAACCGATGAGAGGGAATCCATACGGTTTATAATTATTTGTGGGTTGTGAATTACAGATTAATGGTATTAGGGTTTGGGAATTCGAATTCCAGTCCAGATTAATAGGGAGCGTGGAAGAAATGGAGTTCCAGAGAACTTTTCTTGGTAGTTAGAAGGTAGGAGAAGAAAGGTCTGAACTGAATCAGATGATATTTTCTCTGTGAAGCTCAGCTCTTGTGGGTCCGGTTGAATTGGGTCGCGTCTAAGTGTCTAACTAATCCGTCCAACGATTTTATTTGAATTATTGTATTTTTCTCTAATTATTAAAGGAAAAACATATTATGTGTCTTCGTTAAAGTGACTGACTGACAGGATCCGCCCTGGATTTCACCCTGAAATTCGAAGAGGCCCTGCGGGGCCCACCTTAGAAGAAATTCTACCAAAAATTTGGCGGAACTCCCTCTAAAAGTGGACAACCCAAAACCTGTAGAAAAACATTTACACTTCTAAATCATCCATCCTTATTCTCCTTGAGCCACCCTGCTCCCTATATCACAACATCTCCCATTTCACAAACAATTCTGATACTTAAGAATATTAATCTCAAGAGTTATCAGAGCAATCTATTTCTTAGGCGTACAAGAAGGTAGAATACAAGATAAACGACCAATACTTTTATAATGCGGAAGCTATGACAGCTATGCCTCAACCCCAAGTACGCTCGACCTCAAGCTAAACTGGCCTGCAAACTGGGCATTTAAAACCGAAGGGCCCAGGGAAAAACATTTAAAATCCGTTAGAGTGAGTGGACGAAAAATAAGTATTTTCAAATGTATAAGTAAAACTTAATGCTTTCCCAAGTTATTCTCTAAAATCTCGCATGCAGTAACAATCTTGAAAACACTCTTAATCATCCTCTTTACTGAAATCTCAATCACGTAACAAGAACATCTTGAAATCTCTTAAAATCTCATCCTTAATCCTTATAAAAACATCCTTTTCATGAGGCTCGTTTGATGACTAGAAAGGATTGCTGTCTAGTCATCTCATGCCATCTAGGAGGGACTGTCACTCAGATGACGCATCAGAAGGGACTGCCAACCGGAATAGGAGGCGGTGGATAGAAGGGACTGCCAACTAGCCACAGGTAGTAGACGGGACTGCCGACTAACTACCTCATGTCATCTGGAAGGGATTGCCAACCAAGTGACGCATCGGATGAGACTGCCAACCGGGCTGTAGTCTGGAAAGGACTGCCAACCAGACTATTACCTAGAAGGGACTGCTAACTAGGTAAGATACGCATGCGCCAAAACTGGCCTCCTTAATAAACTGAATAGCCTCCTCAAGAAACTGAAAATAACCTCTTTCAATTACTTGCTTTCGGAAAGAAACTCGATATTACTTCAATAAATTAATAATAATTCACCGAAAGCATAACTCAGGATTAACTCGCTAAATCAAACCTCAATCTCTCAATAAATCCTCGAAAGCATCCTCGAAAGCATAAAATCAAATACTCTGTAAATCAATAAATGCTTTCGGAAAGAAAACTCAATCTAACTTCAAGGCTGATAAGTACGGAGCTCAAAGCTCAATAAATCTCGATAATTCAATCATGCTCAAATATTTGCTAAATCCTTCGTACTCGTATATTTTCATAAAAACTGATATTCGAAATCAATAATTCTTATAATATTTTCTGAATCAGTCACTTCCCGAAAATCATTTCCCAACTCAATAACTCATAAATAATTAGCTTGAAAATCTATTGAAAACCCTCGGGAAGGAAATCCACTAAAAATCCCGTGACTCATAGAGCATAATAAATCTCAAGAAATCAAGCTCATAAACTCATAATACTCAATAATTCAAATAATAAATTAAACCTCAATCGGAAATTAATAATATACTGCATGCACATTTAATTTAAAATAAATGTCCACCCACAGTACTATTTAGGCGATCACGCATACGAGTTCCTTCATTAAGCAATAGCTCGGAATATCGCCCTGTACACAATTATAATTCGTGAATAACAATCCGGAGTTATACAATTCCAATGTCCTATTCTCATAAATCAACATTTTCATTTCTTCTCCAATTTAATCCAAACTTCACCATTAACACCAATTCCACGATTTACATAATCCACAATGAAAACGAGGGAAATCCAGCGGCCGGATTTCCCACAATTCAATCACAAAACTCCAAACTTCCGAAAATCACAAACAATTCTAAATTCCTCCAAACTTCACATACAAGCTCTACAACATTTCTACAATTTAATGGGCTAAAAACTGAAATTAAAACACTGTCCTACACGCCTCCACCGCCACCAACAGTGGCAGCGCGTGGGCCCCAAGCGCCAGCGGCAACCACCTCCGATGGCCACCAAAATTTGGCAGCACCATCTACTCAACAAACCCAACCTCTTTCTCAACTACAACAAGTTCCGATTTTACCTGGAAGAGCTCCAATTAGGGCGGTGAAATTTTTCCAGAAAACTCCAAGAACCCTAGAAATTGAAATTGTTAATTCGACCTCTACACTGCAAATTGAAATGAAAGACCTTAGGGGAAATGATCTATGTCAAAAACCGAACCTTCGACGCCAATTTGGTGGCCGGAGACGGCCGGAATCGCCTGAAATCGACTGAAATCCCGATCTGCTACAGTAACCTTTACAGCTCCAAATCGAGCTCTTCCGGCCAAATCGCTGCAAAACACCACCACAGACGTGACAAGGGTGAAGAGGCGAGCCAGCTGATGCCCGGATTCCATCGTGGGGTGGCCGGAGGAGGAAGAAATCGGAGGAGGAAGAATCGGGCCGAAGAGGAAGAAAAGGTCGGGGGAGAGGAGAGAGAAAACACCGGTAGGTTTCTAAAAATGGAAACTTACTACAGTAACTTGGCTATTTATAGAAACTTACCACATAAACAGTAACTTTAGTATTTCGCTTATAACTTTCGCATACGAACTCCGATTTTTACGTACCATATATGCACGGGCTCGGTTTAACGTCCTCTACAACTTTCATGAAGGAAATTTTCTCAAATTTTGACCCGAACAAAAAGTCAAATTTTAGGGCCCTCTAAAAGCATTGAAACGACAGTAAAAGTTAAAGTAAAAATTGTTTACAGTCCAAATGACTAGTAAACCGGTGAATTCGGGTTCGGGATGTCACACTGACGAGGAGCGAATCAATGAATCAGTGATTACCATCAATCAACACAATTACGGATCAATCAACATTTAATGTTATCATTGTAATTGATATTTTCGTTGTAATTCTCTCCCTATATAAAGGGATTATGAAATAAAATGAGTAAACCAATTTCAATTCTCAATTTGCCTGTACACTTTATCAGCACGCTCAGATCCAATAGCCAAGAGAAAAAAACTCTAATTTTCTAGTTACTTTCTCCTTCCCATCGAAAAAACAAAAACAAAAACCTAGAAGAAAAAAAAAATTTCTTTTTCTGCTGCCACCACAACTTTTTCTTCTTTTTCTGTCGGCCTTCTCCCTTCCAGCCCACCTGCTATGGACATCCCAGAGCCCCCTCGCGCATAGCTCTGTTCCCTGCCCAACCTAGCCCCGCGCGCCCTACAGCAGCCGAGCCCAGCCCAGCGCACACCCACCTCCAACAGACCTGCAGCGCAGCCTCCTTCCCTCCACAGGCGAGAAAGCAGCTAGAGGAAAAAGAAGATGCAACAGAAGAAGGGAGAGAAAAGAAAAAAGAAAAAAGAAAAAAAAGTGCGCTGGCCCAAAGAAAAAGTCCGGCCTAGAGAAAAAAAAATCCCGCGGCCCAATTAAAAAAAAAAAAAAGCAAAGAGAAAAAAAAGGCCTAAAGAAAAGACCAGGCCCAGAAAAAAAAAAAAAAAAAAAAGAACAAGGCCCACTGTTGAAAAAAGAGAGAAAGCGGCCCAGTTTTTCTCAAGCCCAAAAACATTGCTACGCACGCCTGCATCAACACGCTCGTGTGCTATGATTGTTTTATTTTCTCGACAACAAGTATGTTTTCTTTTATTTATTTAATTTCATATTCTAATCTATTTTTATAATTAGAACTTTTGAGCATGTTTAGTTAGATAATTTTGATTATTTTAAGCATGCCTTGTTATTTATGTTTTACATGATTATGTTTAAGCATGTTTTAATCATGCTATGGTTTATACTTTATTTTGAACATGCCATATATATATATATATATATATATATTTTTGTTATATATTAATTATGCAATTTTGAAGCATGTTTTGTGAATTTTATTTACGTTTATATAATTATTCCTAAGCATGCCTTTATATTATGCTATTGTTTATCTTTTATTTTACGCATGATATATTACTGCTATTATTATGTGTAACATATATTTTGGTGTATTTTTGTGAATTTTTGAGCATGCCATGTACTTTATTTTTATATGTGCTATGTTTTAATTATTATTACATGTGTTATGGTTAATTTTAGAATGCAACATATAAATTCCGTTTTGCCATGATAATGAAAATTCATGCACATTATCCATACACACTTACTGTGATAAAGCATTTTCACATATCATCGAAAGAAAAAATGTGACCATTACGAATCTTGGTCTTGAAATCTAATTCACATTTTTGGAAAATAATTTACGTGGATGTCTTTATGACTGCGTAATTTATATCTTCTCTCTTGTTTATGTAGATGGTTGATCCAACTCGACTTGAATTTGACATCTTGGACTCAGAAGGACTTGAGTACCATCATTGGATTTCCGATGTGGAAACTGCCTTTGTGGCAAAAGACTACACTGTCACCATTACCGACCCCAATGATGATGAACTATCTAATAAGGTGAAAGCAAATGCCTTAATGTTTCTGAAGCGACATATTGATCCTAGCCTACTCTGGGAGTACCTTCAGTTGAAAACACCAAAAGAACTGTGGGATGCCCTTAAGGGACGTTTTGGGAACATTCATGACACTTTGCTCCCAGAACTGGCCATTCAGTGGAATGGAATCCGCTTACTTGACTATAAAAGGGTCAATGACTTCAACAAGGACATGTTGCGCTTAAAGACACGTCTCAATTTCTGTGGAAGGGAAATCACATAAGATGATATGATCTACAAGACTCTTTCCACCTTTCCTACTTCAGCGCTTATACTAACGAACCAGTATAGGCTGAAGTATGACAACAAAAGAATCGCAATCTTCAATAAGTTGATCAGCCTACTACAAGCGGCTGAGAGGCATAATGAGGTTCTCTTGAACAACAATACCAGGCCTACTGGGACAAAGAAAATTCCTTAGGCTAATTATTGAAAAATGAAAGGTGGAAAGAATCTCAATGCAAAGCGGTTTGGACGTGTTGATCCCTATCCACGTGGCAACAATGCACCACATGGAAAGGGACATGGGGGTCATGGAAACAAGGTGTAAAAGGCACCTCAGAATCGTTCTGTCAAAAAGGAAAGAGTTGACAATGAACCATGCTATAAGTGTGGAGTCATTGAGCATTGGTACAAGAACTACCAAGCAAGCAACATAGTTGCAGCCACTTACAAGAGGTATAGGGAGTCTAAAGAACAAGAGGCTCACGATATGGAAGAATAATGTCATGACTTAGATGTCAACCTCACTATTGCAGACTCCAATGGCAACAAGGGACTTGCTTCGTCAAAGGATGCTTCAAACTTTGACTGATCTGCTTTATTTATTTTCCAAAGACAGATGTGAAGGCATAATGCCTCATTTTTAATTAGACTATTGCTTGGTCTTAAAGTTTATGGTTTGATGAATTAGAACAAGACCTTGATTTGATTATCGTTGGCTTATTAATAAATTTCAAATTTTATTCTGAAGCACTGAATTTATTCAAATTTATTTACTACACATATTTACATGGTTCGAAATAGCACTACAAAGATGTAAAGCAATACATCTAGAGAAAAATTATTTGAATGAAAAGATTATCATTCTACCTAAAATAGAAATACTCTAAAGAATATGAGATATATTTAATGTCACAGACAATCTGTATGCACCAAGAGCTAATCGAACCTTGTTACGTTTCAAAGATATTCGTGCCAGCGGTTATCATGTAAAAACACACTGTGAGAATGGAACTAAATACCTTTATATTACCTCTAATAAATATGGAAAGAAACGCATTTTAGAGAAACTTATGAGTCAATCTAGTGGACTGTACCTCACTACGATTCAGATCATTGAATCCTATGTTGTCACCAACAATGAAATGTGGGACACTGACTCATACAGGCTTTGGCATGACCGCCTAGGGCACCCCGGTCATGACATGATGATCCGTATTTCAAAGAACTCACACAGACATCCCTTCTTTTGAGTGAAAAATTAAATGGGAGAAAAATCTGCCACACTGCAAGGTGTCGGTCCTAGTACTGCTCAAATGCAGCCATTGCCTTCTAAAGTACCAGAAGCACTACCTCCCTCCATTATGCCTCATTGACTATTTCAAAGGCACATCACTCATTTTGCAAAGCCTGCTCTTTAGCAAAAACAGGATCGAGACCTTCCTATGCTAACGATACAAAACAAAACATTCCATTCTCATAAAGGAAACAAAGAGATATATGCAGACCTATCCATCCAGAATGCAGACCATTCAAGTACTTTATAATTCTGCTAGATGCTTTGACACGCTAGTCACATGTCGTTTTATTGTCCACAAGAAATGCTGCACTCCTAGCACAGATTATATGTTTAAGGGCTCACCACCCTGATCACCTTATCAAGTCTATAAGGCTTGATAATGCTGGAGAGTTTACATAAAAAGCATTTGATGAATATTGCATGTCTATTAGGATCAATGTAGATCATCATGTACCCCATGTGCATACACAAAATGGTCTCGTAGAAACCACCATCCAAAGGCTACAAATGGTGGATAGGGTATTGGTTATGCGCACCAACCTGCCTATATCTACATGGGGTTATGCAATATTGCACGCAGCTTTACTTATTCGTTTCAGACCCACTGCCAGCCAACCATTTTCTGCGTACCAGTTGGTAACTAGATATTAGCCTAACATTTCACTCTTACGCATATTTGGTTGCGCAGTATATGTGCCTATTGTGCCGCCACAGCGCACCAAAATGGGTCCTCAGAGACGATTAAGTATTTATGTTGGATACGAATTCCCAACAATTATCCGCTACTTGGAACCCTTGACAGGCGATCTCTTTACCGCTAGATTTGCGGATTGTCACTTTAATGAGACAGTCTTCCCGTCATTAGGGGGAGATAGGAAAAAGGATTTTCCAAGGGAACAACAGGAATTGTCGTGGTTTGTAATCACTCTATCTTATTTTGATCCCCGCACTTCACAAAGTGAAAGTGAAGTGAAAAGAATAATCGATCTTCAGAACGTAGCAGATTCGATGCCTGATGCGTTTACTGATATCGCAAAAGTAACGAGATCAAATATACCAGCTGCAAATGTGTCTGCAAGGTTAGAAGTCCCTAACAAGGGGCACGGTGCCACAGATAGAGGCATTGCAACTACACTTAGTGGAGGTGTGGTTGAGGCTGTGGTTCCCCAAAGGAAGAGGGGGAGGCCACTTGGTTCGATTGACACTCACCCAAGGAAGAAGAGGGCGAGTAAGACACAAACCGATCCATTAATCATCAATGTAGAGAATCTCTCTCATGAGATTGTCTCTTATTACAGTTATGTCCATGAATCAATACTGGAGGATGCTCCGATGTTTGAAATGATTCTAGAGAACAAAGAAATCTTAATGGATTATGAGAATGCGTATGAGTTGATAGAAAGATCTTCCATACATATTGATAATGTAAATACATACACTGTTGCTCAAGAAATCATAGAACAGGATGATATAGAACCATGCTCTGTTGCAGAATGTCAACAAAGAGCAGATTGACCTAAATGGAAAGAAGCAATCCAGGCAGAATTAGATTCTCTGACAAGAGACAAGTATTTGGTCTGGTAGTGCTAACCCTACCAAGTGTAAAGCCTGTAGGACATAAATGGGTCTTTGTCAGAAAGCGTAATGAGAAGAATGAAGTCCTGAGGTACAAGGCTCGCCTTGTGGCGCAAGGTTTCTCACAACGCCTTTGAATTGACTACGAGGAGACATATTCTCCTGTAATGGACGTTATAACGTTCCGCTACTTAGTTAGCTTGGTAGTTTCAGAAGGACTGGAAATGCAGCTCATGGATGTGGTTACTGCATATCTCTTTGGGGATCTAGATTCAGAGAGAGAGAGAGATATATATATATATACATATATATATATATATATGAAAGTGTCTGATGACCTTACATTACCCAAGTCAAGTGACTCTAAACCACGAAGTGCGTTTGCAATTAAGTTGAAACACTCATTTTACGGATTGCAACAATCCTGGCGGATGTGGTATACCCGTCTAAGTGACTACTGAATTGGGAAGGGATATAAGAACGATGAAGTATGCCCCTGCGTATTCATAAAGAAAACAAGTTCCGGATTTGCAATTGTAGCTGTATATGTCAATGATATGAACATAATAGGTACTCTTGATGAAATAAGAGAAACTGCGAGCTACTTGAAATCCGAATTTGAGATGAAGGATCTTGGGAAAACTCGATTCTGTCTAGGCCTTGAACTAGAACACCGATTTTGTGGAATACTAATCCACCAGTCTGCATATGTCCAAAAGTTAGGCGATTTAACATAGACAAAGTGCATCATGCTAGCACTCCCATGATCAGTCGAAGTTTGGATGCAAGTAAAGATCCATTTCGTCCAAAAGAAGATGACGAAGAGGTGTTGGGAGCTGAAATTCCCTATCTAAGTACAATAGGCGCATTATTGTACTTAGTCCAATGTACTCGACCAGACATTGCATTCTCAGTGAACTTGTTAGCTAGATTTAGCTTAGCGCCAACGCATCGTCACTGGAATGGTATCAAGAACATTTTTTGATACCTAAAAGGAACTATTGACTTTGGACTATTCTTTCCCTACAGAGAGACAAGAGGGACCGCAGATGGAACTGCAATCCTTAAAGTAAATGTTGATGGCAAAAGCGCCACTCACTACACCGAAACGCCAAATGACGTTTTGGTTGGTTTTGCTGATGCTGGGTACCTCTCTGACCCACATAGAGGTAGTTCCCAAACTGGTTATGTATTTACCATTGGGAACACAATGATATCTTGGAGATCAACCAAGCAAACCCTTGTAGCTACCTCCTCGAACCACTCAGAAATCATTGCTCTATATGAGGCGATTCGTGAGTGTATATGGTTAAGAGCTATCATTACACATATTCGAGAGACTAGTGGTTTCAGTTCTACCACTGAAGTACCTACTTGCATTTATGAAGATAATGCAGCTTGCATCGAACAGATGAAGCTAGGTTATATCAAGGGTGATAACACAAAACACATATCGCCAAAGTTTTTCTACAATCAGCAACAACAGGCCCTCCTCAAGATTCAAGTGAATCAAGTAAGGTCTTAGGAGAATGTGGCAGATTTGTTCACCAAATCATTGCCTAAGGCCATATTTCATAAACATGTGAAAAGCATAGGAATGTGAAGACTTTCCAAGCTCTCTTGATTAATGTAAGGATCAAGGGGAGGAGTAGACATCAGGGGGAGTCTAACACACACATGTCGTCCTCAAATGTAAAATGTGCGTTGTGCTATTTTCCTTCGACCAAGATGTATTTTTTGTCCCACAGGGTTTTTATTGTAACTTGGCAAGGTTTTTAGTGAGGCAACAGCTCATGCACCATTTCGTCTTTGACTTGGCACAAGGGGGAGTGTTAAAGGAAAAACATATTACGTGCCTTCGTCAAAGCGACTGACGAAGAGAGAATCAAGGAATCAGCGATTACCATCAATCAACACAATTATTGATCAATCAGCATTTAATGTCATATTTGTAATTGATATTTCTGTTGTAATTCTCTCCCTATATAAAGGGACTATGAAATGAAATGAGTAGACCAATTCCAATTCTCAATTTATTTTTACACTAATTAAATTTTGGAAAAATTGCACAAGTGGTTCTTAGTTTAGACTCAAGTTTCAATTTGGTCCTCAAATCAACGTAATATACATTTAGGTCCTAGTATTTTATACACTCCACTATTCATCATTTCAAGGATCTTTAACACTCCCACATTAGAACACTGTTCATCTTGGTGAGTAGTGAAGAGTGTGTTAAAAAATAAGTGTGAATCTCACTCCCCAATGAGTTTTGAATGTTATTATTAGTCTAGCTTTTAGTTATATGAGCTTGAAATTTTTTTTAGTAGGTAGTGTCGTAGTGGGCATTTGACAACTTGATCACATTGGCCTCCATTGTTAGAGAATCATTTCATTGTATCCGAAGATATATAACAATATGAATAATTGTAAAATGTGTGTGGCTGAAATAAATTAAATTAATCAAATTAGTGAATATATAGCCGATGGAATTAGAAATATTGTATGAAGTGAAATACCTTTCTGGTGTAAAGTTGCTATAAGATGGTGAAATGAAATTATTATTAAAAGTTAATGAAAATCATACGATAAACAACAAATATAATGTATCTTTTCTCTTTGGACTGATCGTATGGGAGGTTCTAATCGATTACTAGGCTCTAAGGATCTTTCTCTATATATTGATCATGTTTCTGTGGGCTGGTTTATTTTATGTCTTCAGCTGTGGGTTGCGGAACCCAGCCGAGGCCATAATTTTGACGAAGCCAGCCGTTTCGCTTGGGCGAGTGGCGAAGTAAATACCCGTCATGCAGCTTCCACCAGCAGTGGTGGTTCTTTTCGACACAGTCGTACTCCGGCAGCAATGGCTGGAACAACCCATTCCAGGTACCGTCTTCCAAATATACTAGGCATCTGTACTTTGGGTCAACGAACCACCCCCCACATGTCTTCAACTCCGCAATGCCGTTGGAATTAGATTCCGCAGTAACCTTCAAGTCCATGGTGAGCGCTAACGAGTTCATAGCCTCACACTCAACTCTGAAGCTATTGTAATTATTTGGGTGCGCATTTCTGAAGTCTTGCTCGAACTCTTGTTGGACGGTGGTTTTGTACTCCTGGGCACCGAGGCAACTCCACGAGCTTTCTACAGATATGGGGAATGATAAGAAGACGGAGAAGATGATCGTACAAATCAGATAGTAATTAACTAAATGAAAATGATCACCACCCATATTTTATTTTCTGATAAACAAATTTGTGGCCGAGGACTTGAAATTTATAAGATAACTGTGCTTTTGTGAGATCATAACTGAGATATGAAATTACGAACCTCGATCGTTAATTTGCTTAACGTAAACCTAGGTGTTAAGAGATGCATAACAGTCCACTGATTATTGGTTACTTTACAAACTGAGTGTTTTTTCGTTGTACGTGTTTCATAAATTAGGAGCGAAGTTAGTGAAACCATGCATGCAAAAAGTATTAAACCCTAAATAGGAAACCGCAATTCAAGTATGCAAAGAATAAGAAAGGAGAACACCTTGAACACTGAATAGGCAGATCCCAGTTGAAGTTACCCGATTCATCTTTCTATACTCGAACAAAAAGTATAGCTTTGGCCAAGAACTGCAGTAATTAGCAAATTGATTATGAGTTACACTAACCTATGCAGTTTTGTAACGAATCCAAATGTCATTAAGGGGTGAATACCGAAGTCCGTAGTCCTGTACAGTTTCCAAACACAATGTCTGACCTTTGCACAATCGAAATCGGGACTAAAACCTAAGAACTGGTTATGCCAAGTGCCGGGCTCCCCACGACACTCGTATGAAGGATCCCAAACAGTCTCCCGCAAAGGGTTACTGGAAGTCTTCGTCAAAATAAATTTGACGAGGCTCGAGCAACGACAACTCAAAAAAAACTTCCCCGCAGTATGATTCCGTTTGAAATCTTCGTCAAAATGTATTTCAATGGTCAATTTGTAGTTGTTGGGCGCCAAGGCATTCCAATGAGCTTTCTGAAATGGCCGGGAAGAGAATGAACAAGATTTTTTTGAGCAAACAAATCACGAAATTAATGTGGCCGACTGACGAGCCACTCATGATCTTGATCAAAGGTACTGCTGGGTTTGAGAATCAATGGGGAGACTCCCAAATCTTCATTTGCGTAGAGCGGGTTCAGTAACACTTTTGGTTTCGTGTTTATTATATTTAGTAAACTGTTTTTGGTGTTTAAGAAAATCAAGCATAGATACAAATAATGGAGATGTATGGTTCGCTGAAAATCAAGCATATTCAATGGGAAATATGGTACGAATTTGATTCACACATGCATAATTCACTGGACAACAAGCATAGTTACAAATAATGGAGATGTATGACCTGTACCGTAGAGGGTAATCAGGAGTCCATTAACGAGAGAGCTTAAAATACATAACAAATAGGATTGCAACAACAAGGGCTCCAATGACTGAGCCGACAATCCATTTATGCTTGGTCATCCTCCGTGACATGGAAGTTAAGACTTTTTTACTTTTGTCGATGGCATCATCTACCCCGTGAAGCTGCAAAAGAAAAAAGAAAAGAAAAAAACAATAATGAATTCACTAGTATTGCAGCCACTTGGTCCATATATATGTTGGGTTTCTGGCTCCTTGTGAAGGAAGCTAAGGATTGAATCTGGCATTGGATATGTGAATGAATGGTAATAAAACAATTCAAGTCCAAGTGACAATCAAACTCTAAGACACAGATGATCAAATAGCTAACATACTTTCTTATGGGAATGTAGGAGAGTTTCACGCTGTTGATGCAAATCTTGGAGAATGGAGACACCAAGCTCTTCGGTCTCCATTATGGTTCTTCTGCTCTCAGTAATTCTGTCACTTGACTGATTTAATCTCTCAACTGACATTGCCACTCTCTCTCTCTGATCAGAAGAAACCTGTTTTGTTGTACAGAAATCGCCGACAAAGTTTATTTCATTATAACAAAGATAAACAAAACGAAGGACATAAGACAAAGATTACAACACATAAACATAGACACTTATCATAAAGCATACATGATCATAGAACACAAGAAGAATCATGAATTCTAAACTTGGTTGCCAATTTGATCATAGCTTAAGTTTTATGCACAGCAACTATTGTGATACTCTCTCAATGGGGCAAGAACTGTATGTATATGCAGGGACCAAGGCTTTTATAAACAGGAAGTCCCTCCTACAAAGCAGACCGAGTAAAATTCTAATTGAACCTCTATTACAAAGTTCATTTCCTTTTAGGCTTACTTAATACACAAGTTATTAGGTCTCTTTAACCACACACAAACATCTCATATACTTTCAAGGTGATGAGATTAAGGAGTCTCAATGTAATTCTAATTGGGAATTCAAACTTGCATCACATCATGTCAAACACGTACAAATGCACACAACTCCTTCAATCAAATACTACTAGAGAAAATTCACACTGGTAATGTAGTGATCCAGAGGTCCTGACATACCGCGTGCATATCTGCCATCCCAGACTCCAAAAGCTCATCACGAGCTATCTCATTAGCATTAGGTGATGTGATTCTTTTGATCTCCCTCTTCAACTTATTGAGATCAGATTTGTACTCCCTCAACTTTGCAAGCAGCACCGCCTTTGCCCCCGGCTGCAAGCTTCTTGCTTCCAGGTCCATTTTCCGAATCTGAAAACAATCAAATCAACATCACCTCATTCACAAACAAGCACATTTTGCAATCAAAACCAAACGAAGCGAAATTTAGAAGTCGTATTACCAAACCATCGGCATCATCCAATCCAGCTCTAATCTCAGAAAACCTCTGCTGCTTCTGCCCTGCAATAACCACAAAAACCCTAATTTACATTAAATCCCCAAAATTCCTTCAGCTACAATCTCCCATCTTACTAATAACAGCAATTAAGAACACGACAAGCTGAAATTGAAGACGATCAGTGACTCAGCAACTGAAAATTACCTTGGTCAGGAAGAAGAGCGGCGGCGTTACATTTCCGGGAGAGGTTGGCGGAGAGCTCACAGTACTGACGTTCGTAGCCTTCGAAGACCTCACTCATCTCTGTGGCTCAGAAATCGATGCAATCGGAGTCGGAGGTCCGCGACGATCTGAGTCGGAGTGAGGGATCGTTTGTTGTTGTTGGAGCTCGGAGGACGCAGATTGGAGAACAAAAGTCTTCTGCTTTTCTCTTCGTTTGACGGTGAAACGACGTGAGGTAGATTTCATGTTAGTAACCCAAGGTCCTTTTTGGTCCTAGACAAAAATTCCGCATATCCTTGCTAAACCGGTGCGTTTTGGATAGTTTACTGCACTGTTCTTTTCGTTTTCTTGCTCGGGAAGATTGAACATTTGTGAATTCTAGGCTATACATGTCCAAAGTTGAGGATTTCATACAAATGAGGATTTGAATCCTAGTCTTTCTTTTCGTATAGGTAGGTTTATCTCATTTATGTATTTCGTTTTAGCATCTCTAACACATTGATAAACGATTCTCGATTAAAATAATATCGTTATTCATTTCTTGCTTGATATATGATTCGTAACCTCCTAGGCTCCTACAAAATCTAAATTGAAGATGTTTACTTAGATGTTCTGGTATACTGTTTTAATTACTAAGTTCAACTCATGCAATAGAATTCATTGCGAGCATTTTGATGCTTAATTAGCTTATACAATCATATTGCAGCTAATCAAGTCATATGTGTTTTTGCATATCTTCCCTTTCTTCGCCAACATGATCCTAAATCTGATCCTCTATAATTCCTTCTACTGCATTGCCTATGATGTTTTTCTTTTCTAATGTAAGAGGTGTAAGGGCAATATTTAATCCCAAGGTAAATCTTGACAAGATAAATATGTAACTGCCCCGTTGTGGCACTTCTTCAAAACTTCAACCTCACAATCCTGCAAGTCTGTAATTACTTTTTCTTTTTTTTTTAGTTAAACCAAGGTATTCCCCACCCGTAGGTAAGGACTAATCCCTCTCGAACCGGGTCGGACCCCATTTAAGGGGAAAGCTCTCCCAATACTGGCTGCTCCATTCACAAGGCTCGAACTCGAGACCTTGCTTAAGGGGAACAAGCTCCTTACCAGTTGAACCACCAAGCATTGGTTAGTCTGTAATTACTTTTTGCTAGTGATTAAGAAACAAAAGTAGAGGAGGGGATTTAACAAACCACAATACTCGGTCAAATCTCTGAAAATTAACTTCCAATCTAAAATCCAAACAACCCGAGTGTTCCATGTAAAAAGAAAATATCCAAATGGTAGAACCTACCAAGATCACGGTACAATTTAGGCTAAAAATCATGAAAGGATTACTACTGGCATGCTATGCATTCCAGTGCAGTTATCACAGAGTTGATCCAAAATAGAATCAAAAGAAACAGGTGGCAGGTAAGGAAACTGCCTTGCTCCTCTTTCAAGCTCATGCCATTATCTTGGCAGACCTCACATAGAGGCTATCAACAACCTTACCCATGTTGGATATGGTTTCTAGCGTAGCAGGGTATATGGCGTCGGTCTTGAGATCCTCAAAAATGATGAGGCAGCCAGCACCCTGATCCAAAGTTCCTGCAAATTTCTTATCAAGAATCATTTGAGACAGCTTCTTCTCCACGTGGTCAACAGGGAGTTCAATCAGTTCTGCAATATGAGCTATTTCCACCCTTGAGAAAGGCTCAATCAACCTGCAGAGATTCTGTTCTAACAGAGTGTCATACAGGGAAGACAGGTGCCTGTGGACAATAGGGTCTTCCTCTAGCTGCGCCTTATAATCCCGCAAAGCAGTCTCAAAAAGCTTTAAAGAGCGCTTCGAGTGAGCATCAGCCACTGCCTTCATGGCATCAAGCTCAGGCCCAACGTACTGCAATCCTGCTTTGGATGATATAATTCCTGCCACATCATCAGCCTGGCTCACCATGATTTTGCACAACAACATATACTTGAGGCTAAAGACAGCCCGAGGATCCTCAAGAGCATTGAAGGCTTCAAATGCTTCAAAGAAATAACTGTAAGCAGTTTTGTAGTCTTTTTCTTCTGCATGAAGGATGCCACTCTGCAAATCAATAGTTCCCTGTTGAGCTGGAGGCACATAGATAGAATTGGCTGCTGTTCTAGCTGCAGTCAGTGAAGCCTTGGCTTTAGGGAGATTTCTCAAAGAAAAGTGAAGCTTACTCTCCAACAGATCTATGTCCACAAGGAGAAGCTTGTCATCTAGCCTTCTCACTTCTTTGATCAAGGTAGAGAGGAGAGTTAGTGCTTCTGAGTACTCCTTGCTTTCCAACAAAAGAGCTGCAAGCCTGGCCTCCACTCGCTGCCGAAGGAAAGTTCGCTTCTCAGCACGAGTCCACTGCACCATGTCTTTGCAAAGGGAAATCTGAAGTTCAGATGTGCCGGGTATTTTAGCTACTGTATCTATTATGCCACGAACAATCTTTGCAGTTTTTGCCTTTGGAATCAAGCTAAAGAAAGGCCTCAACTGGGTAAGAAGGTTACGAAGATCTTCTCCCCGATTCTCTTGTCTAAGAAGATCAGACAGATTGGTGATGGTCTGTTCCTTTATGCGTAGAGCTTCGGAAGAAGTGGACGGGTTTTCAAGAATACGATACAGAATAGCTATGGCTTCAGATGGAGCTTTGGCCTCCAAAGCCAGAGCAATTGAATCCGTTGTTGCTGGGAGGTATGACGTTGACATTGTCAATGCTTCAAACAATCCAAGTTCTGCAGAAAGAGATCAGCCCAAACCATTATTATCATATAACAAACTCACCCTCCAAACTCCATACATTCAACATATGTTGGCCCTATGAAGAAGAAAAGGAGGCAGAAATTTTGATCCCCAAACAGTTGCACGCTTTATAAAAGCTGTACATGAACTGTATTTCTCTTGTAATATAACATTGCAAAGGAAGAAGTGCTTCTAACACAACTAACAGCACAAACTTTTAAACACAAACATCAAATCTCAATTCTCCGATAAAGACATTAATAGAGTTACTAAAAGAGAAATCCGCATACAAAGTAGCAAATTCACCCCATCCCCAAATATGCAACTAATCTTCTACTTCAAAACAACATTTAACCAGCTTCATCCCCAAATCTCCGCACCCAGAATTCACCTAGTTGATCCCGGGGTAGAAGAAACTATTAAATTCTGTCATTTAACTGCAATCTAGGCAGGTATCATATACCTAATTCAGTCCACTATTCACTACTCCGGTATATGTTTATTAGCTAACAGAGCAAACCGAAAGGAACCACTTCAAACACACATCATCCATGGAGACAGATGCACGGCATAGAAAATCAAACGCGGCACATAAGAAACCAACATTCATACAAACTAAAATTGCCCAATTCACCAAAAAGCCCTAATTTTGAGCAACCGCTAGTTCTCAAAGAACGAAACTTTCAAACCAAAATAACCCAAATTGAGAAAAAATCAAATCCGACGACAACAATCAGACACGAAAAACGGCATAGTTGGTCAGAAAATCAGAGAAGTCCGGCAAAGAAATAAAAAAAAAAAAAATCAGAGAAATACCTAGTGAAATTAGATTCAACAAGAAACTAACAGATAATTAGATCGCCGAAGAGAGAGAGAGAGCGGAAAACATACCAGATATCGACTCGAGCTGGAAGCAAGAGTGAAGACGATGACGTGCGGAGAGAGAGAAGGGTCGGTTGTGATGCGCACAGAGAAAAGAGAAGAAGTCGATTTGTGAGGTGCCAACTCCTTAAGTAATAGCTCGATAAAAATAAATAAAAACAAAAAGATAAAAAAAAAAAATCAATGTTTTGCTTTTATTTCCTATTGGTCTGCTGTAAATTCCTTGACGGACCATTTCACGTACCCCATTAAAACAGTACCCACCAAAATAATTTTCCTTTTAAAGCTATAAATTCCGCGGGAATTTGACCGGCTGGTAGCCGTTGACTTCAGCAACCGTTCCTTTCCTCCCTACCGAAATCCCCAAAATCACCTCCGACGAAGCTTCTCTTCCGTGAAAAATAAGCAACGAACACGCAGGGGCAATCTCGGCATATAACAATCTCCGTCTGGTTGAGCTACTGTACTAAAAATTATCAAATTCTCAATCATCCAATCCAATTCTCAACACTAAAATCCGGTACTAATTTCCACTACCGCCCAAAAGCTCCGAACCTTCTTCTCTTATTAGGGTTTTAGCGACCGCCGGAGAAAAATGCTCGTCTCGGCGCTGGTGACGTCACTGGCCATAAACTCCGGGCTGTGCGTTCTCTTCTTCACGCTCTACTCCATCCTGAGAAAACAGCCGAGCAACTCCGAGGTCTACATACCGAGAGTTTTGGCCGAAGGCGGGTACAAGAAGAGTAGCCATTTCAATCTAGAGAGGCTGATTCCTTCTCCCGATTGGCTCCGAAGGGCCTGGAAGCTCACCGAGGACGATTTGCTCGCGGCGTCGGGTTTGGACGCCGTGGTTTTTATGCGGCTGATCAATTTCAGCCTGAGAGTGTTTCTGTTCGCCGGAGTTATTGGCGTTTTCGTGCTGCTTCCGGTGAACTGCTCCGGCGATGCGCTCGAGTACGTTGACTTCGCCGATCTGTCTAATAATTCATTGGATGTGTTCAGTATTTCAAATGTTGCCAGCGGCTCAAGCTTGTAAGTGTCACTCTAGTTACAGTTACTGTGTAGTTATTGATTTATTTACCCGATCGTTCTCTCTACGATCAGAATAGAGAGTAAATCCTACATTCATTGAGAAACTAAATCCAATTTAAGTAGTTTTCCTTGTATCTCACAGTCATGCTAGTAGAACCAGGTGCAGTTATAGGTCGATATGTTGAGATTTTTTGTTAAACAATATTCGAGCATAACTTGCTAATATTATCATTTTTCACAGGTTATGGATTCACTTTTCGGCGGTGTACCTTGTCACCATCTTTATCTGCTGTCTACTCTATTATGTAAGTAAATCTGGTGCAGTTATGGCTTGATATATTAACAATGTCCTGCACAGAGTTCTAGTGCCTAGAAGTTTTCAAGGTGCAGTGTTATATTCAGTCCATGATGAAATTTATTACGTTTGTATTTTTTCCTCGGAAGCAAATGATGTTCTGTAGTTTTGGTGTACGGTTTATGATCTGTGGAAGAGCCAAAAGATGAAATGGATACTGAAGAATACTTAATTCTGCAGGAATATAGATATATCTGTGAAAAGAGGACCAGTTATTTTCTTGCATCCAAGCCTCAACCACATCAGTTCACCATCCTAGTTCGCAGCATTCCTGTTCCTGTAGGGAGCAGCGTCAGTGATAGCGTTGAGAGATTCTTTAGCGAGTATCATCCTTCTACATATCTGTCACATAGTGTTGTTCGTCGAACAAACAAACTTCAGAATCTCATTGTAAGCTTTACTTTTTTCTGATGTCTATATTCTGTCTCGGTGTTTTTTAGTTTTTCTTACCTTCTTTTCTCTATTGGTTGTATTGTTTTTATTCTCTTTTCTGAAATATCCGTATGATTAGTTAACTGAGAAAGATCCATACAATCATAAATGCTTGTTCTAAGTTTCTCACTTCGTTCTTGCTTCAACATGTTTTCTACACTACACTGACAATTATCTGTTTTTATTTTTCTCAGAGTGATGCAAAAAAATTGTATAGCAGACTCGTTCACTTGAAGTCAGATCCCAATAAGCAAAAGTATAAACGTTCCGGTACTTTTGGGTTGTTCGGACCCAAGGTTAATCTACAAGATCATTACAAAAAGACGCTTGAGGACATAGAGGAGAATGTGAGATTGGAGCAATCAGAGGTTTCGTTAGCAGGAGAAGTAAGTGCTGAACTCTCTCTCTCTCTCTCTCTCTCATTTTCATTAAGCTGTTTATTGGGTGTGCTATTGGGATTTTCAGGGAATGTTATTGAGTGCATTCTTTTTCATATGGATTAGGAAGTTCGAGCTGCTTTTGTGTCCTTCAAGTCTCGGTATGGTGCCGCAATTGCTTTCCACTTGCAACAATCGACCAATCCTACGCGATGGGTCACAGAGCAAGCTCCTGAACCACATGATGTTTACTGGCCCTTCTTTTCCTCATCATTCATTCGAAGATGGATATCTAAGCTGGTGGTTATAATTGCTTGCATTCTTCTTACAATTCTATTCCTCATTCCTGTTGTACTTGTTCAAGGTCTCACTAACTTAAGCCAGTTGGAAATCTACTTTCCCTTCCTCACGAGCATTCTAACCATGTGAGTGAATATCCTGTACGTTTCCTTACTCTCAAGAAGATATTTTGAGACATTGTGTATATATATATATATATATATATATATGACTCCTGCAGAGTTGCTTCTAGTATTCTAAATTGGCGAGTATGTATATTAAATTATGATGTGCACAGGAACATACATTAAGAACTTATAAGCAACCACTTTCTACTGACGACATTTACATGTTCTCATTTGTACAGCTATTGCATGATGGATTGACTAGTGTACTCTGGTTAAGTCGGAGGGTTTTGGTTTTTCTTTTTTCTGATATGTGCCCTGATCTTAATGCAAAGTGGAATATTTGATTTCTGTCGATTGAATTATTGAATACTTCTGCTGCATAATTCCAGTTTCAACCAGATTTGTATGGAAGAGCCAGATTGAAGTCTTCAATTTGAGATTAGAAGTAATCTTTTAATGGTGCAAAGTTCTAACTTTGTGGTGTTTCTGTGCAGAACATTTGTCAGTGAAGTCATTACAGGATACCTTCCCAGTCTCATTCTTCTGTTATTTCTGAAAATGGTGCCTCCTGTCATGGAGGGTTTTTCATCCATTCAAGGCTATATTTCTAATAGTGCAATACAAAAGAGTGCGTGTTCAAAAGTACTTTGGTTCACAGTATGGAACATATTTTTTGCTACTGTATTTTCTGGATCCGTATTCTACAAGATTTCCATCTTTCTTGATCCGAAGAACATTCCTGCAAAGCTAGCTTCTGCTGTTCCTGCACAGGTGTGAAAATATTTCCTCTATAACTGAATTGTATCAAATTTCTCCTACTTCTTAATCCAATTTGGAGAATCACAATTTCAATATTCACAGAATCCTCAGCTGTATTTAGTTTCAAGCAGATCTCAGAACTTATTTTAGGAAGATAAATCTTTGTCTAAATTAAATTTCCATCTGTTTATGCATGCAAAAATTGATGAGTATACATTTTATACCTTGTTAAGATATCATAAGGTTCAATATTAACATAATTTACTTTGGGTGATGCAGGCGTCCTTTTTCATTGCGTACGTTGTCACATCAGGATGGACGAGTACTTCATCAGAACTCTTTCGCATAATTCCTTTACTTTGGAGTCTAATGAAAAGACCTTTTACCGACAGTAAAGATGATGAACTTGAAGTTCCAGCCATTCCTTACCATAGTCACATGCCAAGAATTCTCTTTTTTGTACTTCTTGGTATCACATACTTCTTTCTAGCTCCACTAATTCTGCCCTTCCTATTGGTGTACCTCTGTCTTGGATACATAATCTATCGTAATCAGGTCAGCAGGTTTCATTTAGTAATATTTTGATCTTTCAAAGTTATAATGTTGAGATACATATTAGTTGAGCTTGTAGGGAAAATGGTTAATCTTGCTTTTTGGATGTTACTGACTTGCGGCAAATTTTCCCACCATTTTGAATGGATACAATGACAAAAGCTCTTAGATTGGACAACCATACATTGCCTAGTCAATGAGTTGTAGATACTTATATTTATATATACTTTTGAAGTTGTCACCGGTTTTCATGAAATTCGATTCTAAGCAGTCCTGAGTCCTCAATTATTAGAAAGTTTCCCTCAATAAATTAAGATTTTGGATTTCATTTGTATCTACTGTACTGATGCTCAGCAAAAATCTCTGCAGTTCATAAATGTATATGCGCCTCGGTATGAAACTGCGGGGAAGTTCTGGCCAATCGCTCACAATTCAGTTATATTTTCTCTGGTACTTATGCACGCTATTGCAGTCGGAGTCTTTACACTGAAGAGTATCCCTGTGGCATCAACCCTAACTTTCCCTCTTCCTGTGTTCACACTTCTTTTTAATGAGTACTGCCGGAAACGCTTCCTGCCCAATTTTATTGCCTATCCTGCTGAGGTCTGTTCAAAAGCCACACCATTATTAACACTAAAATTTCCTCTATATAAATCCCTGCGCCAATGTTAACCTCATTTCTCTTTTTTCTGTTACAGAGTTTGTTAAAAAAGGACAGGCAAGATGAGAATGATCCTACTATGCCTGAATTTTACAGTAAATTGGTTGGTGTCTATCAAGACCCAGCTTTGATGCCTATCAATTTTTCTGCGAACGGTGACAGACTCAACAGCCCTCTTCTATCTGCTTCTTCTTCAAGTCATTCATGAGGTTGAGGTATGGTTGTAATCTCTTGATGACATATAGATGGTGGTTTTAGTGTAGGTGCCATACGTTGTCTACTGTCAGTTTGGTGTGATACCTTATTCTTTTTCCCTGTAAAATAAAACTGTTATCAAAAGATCATTCCCCATCCTGATCAATGTGTTGTTCTCCTTGTATCTGCATATCCATTTGTGAATGCGTGTCTACAGCCATATTTATCGGTGTTTTCTTCAGATCACCTATACGTCAATTCACGATGAAGAAATGGATAAACTGATGGTATCTGTTTGATAAAGATTGCGCCTCTAGTAGTCAAGCCTAACTGCCTATAATGTAGATTGATTGAATTTATTACAATGAAGCAGCTTCATTGCTGTTTCCTCTTTCTGGTTTTCTTCTCATTACCCTAATCGAATGTGAAGCTGCTGAGAGAAGAACAATCAAAGTAACGATCAATCATTTGGCAAGCTTCTTAAAAGAATCTATTAAGATGTGAATTGTTGCAATTTCCATGCATGGTCCATTTCACAAGGTGAATCATTATTACCGCCTTACTTTGGTCTAGAATCATCATCAGCATTGTCCTTGTAGTTTCCAGGATCGAAATACCATATTCCGAAACAAAAAGATAGTCAAAGATTGCAGGTCTCATGGTCTAGATTATCCTTTCCAGGATCTTCTATATCTTCCCCACCAACATTCATGAGTGGTATGAGCTAAAATCTAGGAAAAAAGAAAGTGACTTGTTAGCTTTTAGATAGATTCATATTATTCTCTCCTTTCCATAGCAGATTGTCAAAAGTTTATGAGGAAAGATTTCAAAATCAATGTACTGATACAGTCATAGATCTTTGATTTCAAATATGCAGTTCATTGTTCTTAAATCTTAATATATGATCTCAAGTTTTGCTGTTTACAGTTAATATGTGCCTACTGACTTGAAAAAAAACAATCTTGGAAACATAAAATACAGAATCAAACATTTATTTAATGAATATTAGTTTATTAATTGGCTGTTAACTGTAAAATTAGCTCCTCCCATTCCCATATGACACAACTGAACAGGTCTTCATGCCGCCCCACTGAATTTTGTATTCATGAATCACAATCTTCTTTGACCGCAATATATTACTAATTGTACGAGAATCATAATCGTTAATTCCAATCCTAGCAACTTAAATTTTGAAAAATAGTAAACAACCATATTTTAATACAATGTTAAAGTGCAATTGGTCGACGTGTCCTTGATTAATTTGGTCATATGTACCCTTGTTTATGATATAATTTAGGCCGTGACCACTTATCCAATTTTAACCTAAAAATTGCCCACTTGCTCCGCTAAGAGTTTTTTGACCCCATTTACCCAATCTAACTTCTACTGACATAATTACCCTCATTTTAATCTCTCTCTCTCTCTCTCTCTCTCTCTCTCTCTCTCTCTCTCTCTCTCTCTCTCTCTCTCTCTCTCTCTCTCTCTCTCTCTCTCTCTCTCTCTCTCTCTCTCTCTCTCCCCCTTCCCCCCCAGCCGGACTGCCAGATGCTGAGCCACGACGCCTTCAGCACCATCTTCTCCGAGATCGGTGCCGGCAAGCATGTCCCAGGCGTAATCTTCGCCGAACTCGAGCCCACCGTCAAAGCCCACCATCTTCTTCTCCGAGATCGGTGCCGGCAAGCATATCCCAGGCGTAATCTTCGCCGACCTCGAGCCCACACTCAAAGCCCACCATCTTATTCTCCGAGATCGGTGCCGGCAAGCATGTCCTAGGCGTAATCTTCGCCGACCTCGAGCCCACCGTCAAAGCCCATTGTCCCAGTCGCTGCTGCTCGTGCTGGAAGCACCCGGAGGCGCTGGTCCCGATGTGGGAATTCGGGTCGGGTTTGTTTGATGGTCTACTGGGGGGCAGTAGACACATTATTGGCCCCCAGTAGACTTTGATACGAGGGACAGGGATCACTATAGTGTGGTGTTTTAATAAGTTACATGTTGTTTTCTGTGTATTAAAGTCAAATTATCTGTGAATCCTACAAAAAGGTGCATTTTTGGTGGTCTATTGGGAGGCAGTAGAAACATTAGATTTTGTATTGGGGGGCAATAATATGATTACTGGGGGATAATAATATGATTATAAATTGATCAATTGTTCCTGTAGTGTATTCATTTTGGTTTTGGGAGTTCATACAATTCACTGGACGTCAATAATATGATTTTTGGGAGGCAATAATATGATTACTGGGGGGCAGTAATATGATTACTAGGGGGGCAATAATAGCCGGATTCTGGAATCCGGTCACCGGTCGTCGGAATCCGGTCACCGTTCGCCGGAGTCCGGTCATCGGTTGCAAGAGTCTGGTCGCCGGAGACTGCGCCGGCCACTAGTCACCGTAGCACAGCAAGGTGGAAGGTGAGTTCTCTCTCTAAGTGAGAAAGAAGGAGAGGGCAAAAAAGTCTCAAAAAAAAAGAAAAAAGAATTAATTGGGTAAAGGGAAAATAATCCCTTAGAGTGTTTTGGGTAAATGGGGTTAAAAAAACAGTTGGTGGAGAAAGTGGGCAATTTTTAGCCTAAAATCGGGTAAATGATCATTTTCCCTATAATTTATCTACGTGTATAGCTGAATTAGATCACAAAATAAAAGACTATCCAAGAATATAAGTCCCACGTCAATTGTTTTAAAATCTTCGATTTTCTATCAAATGAACAACAAATAAAACTCTGTACGTCTCCATTCACTACCTTTAATCATTCCGGAAGATTTGTTTAATCAGGATCATATTTACAGACATCAAAACAAATGGTTGGAGATGAAAGTGATATTTTGAATTCCCATTTCATCTAGAAAAGTTTATAATATATCATCAATATCAGAGTGCCCATAAAATAGTCTCATGAAAACCATTAGGATGTGTGCGAGATACTTTTACTCTGTTTCTGAACAAATCTAAAAATATCCAAGTCTCAAACAACCGGATAAAAGAGAATCTTGTATGACTATAGGATTACGCAATAATGAGGACTTAAATATATATGGCAGGCACCGTTTTTTCTGTAGGATATTTCAAAGGTTTGTAGTTTCCTCTGCTAATCAGTACCCCATTTGAATTAGGGATTTGGACGACTTGATGTATTAAGTCGATAAGCTCCATACAATTATAAACCGACTCATAGAAGTGATAGACTAGTTCAATCTAGTCTCAAATCATTTACATAAAATTGATTTGCTATTGGGAGAGTTAGTTTCTCATTAATGAATTGATATTATCTACATTTCTCATTTTTTGACAGTTCATCAAAGCATATTAATATGAGTTTAGTTTTGTGAATAGCTGACAGGAATGGATTCAGAGTAGTGACGTGTGTTTGCATCAACAGAAATAGACGGCTAGATAATATCAAGTGCACTTTTTTATAATTAAAAAAAAAGTTATAAAAAAAATATAGTTGACTACAAATATCAATGGTTGAGATCACCTAATAGGTGTTGGGTTACTTATATTACTGGTGCATGGAATAAGTTTTCATAGCGAAATTGACATGTCAACTATTTTTGACCGGAAGCAAAATTTTCAATGATATGAATTGAAACACTTGCAGTCTTTTCTCTTAAGCAGATCAAGAAAGCAAAAGCCATTGTCTCATGTTTTGCTGGTGATTGAAGTCGTAATCACCCAATTCAGTGAGGATTTATGACCAATAGCCTAATCTCTTAAAATATGAATTAACTTTCTGCTCTTCTCCATCCTAAGCTAGGCTGGTAATTGTACACTCAATCAAACATGGCCAATGGGCATTCCTTAAGATTTGTCAATATTCATATTATACAAACAAAAGGCAAAAACAGTGAGCCAAATGGATATATCTTGCTGGGTATGGTTTGAGTATAATGTGGTCCAAATCTTGGAAAATAAGTTAAATATGAATCGGCTCCACACTAATTATATTGTCCCATCACCACATTCTACAATGTTCATCCTTAAAATTCAAAGAGACCCACCTTGCTAAGTGCATCAATGGCCCCCTTCTCACATCACTGCCACTAATCATGTTCATTAAAGATGAGGCAATTGGGGGTCTTGAAGTAGTAGCAAAAGGGAATGTGACTGATTTCTGTTCTTCTTCTCTTTTGTTGAGTATGTCCATTGAGGTGTGATATAAAAGTAAAAACTTTTTTCACTTCATGTTTAAGACATAAGAGTAATGTTCAAGATCTTCCTTTTCACTCTAACTTGTCATTAATCTTTATGGACAACCTTTATGGAGGGTTGTATAAAATAAAAAAAAATAAAAAAAAACCTTTATGAAGGGTTTCTAAAAGTTGCAGACTTGTTGGCAAACTATGGTACTACTTCCACTGCCTTGGTTTGGTGGATTTGACTCCTCCATTCATACTATCATCATGTAATAGTGACCATTTAGGTCTTCCGCAGTTTCGCATTCGCTAGTTTGTTTCTTGTGTGTTTGATATTTACAAGAGAGGTTTTGGTTTAGTCTCTCTCTCCTTGTATCTCTTTTAACTTCTTTAAATAAATTTTGAGGCATTAAGGAGGTTCATTGCCTTTCTTAACTCCCTATTCAGCCAAAAAAAAAAAAGTTTCTAAAGGCTGATTTCTCATTATAAACCGATTTACCACCAATCTAGTTATGTATTTTATTCACTTTCATGTGATCCATTACTTTTCAACCTCAATATTTAGAGGTCTGCAAAAGATTCAAAATGCCCATAACAAAACATTGATATCAGGGCTACTTAGTGACAAGTTTAGAGTTGAAGTGGTTCTAGAAACCCAATTTTCCCCACATAAAAAAGAACATATATTGTAATTCTTATAAACAATAGTACTAATACCGACGATTGAACCCTAATGACGGTGCCACGGGTCTAGCTCGATGGCGGTGAGGTGTGAGGGCCTGGATCGGGGTTGGGTTTCTTCGTGGTAGCGTGGGTTGAGGCGGTTTGGGTAGCAGGCGGCACGGATCGAGGCAGGCGGTGTGCGGCATACGGAGCTGGCTTCGTTGTTACTTACGACGGGGATGCTGGTGCAGGTTGGCTAGCCCGGACCAGGCTGATGGGCCTTGGGTGGACGTTTGCTTTGGTGGTTGTCCTATTTGGGCTTTGAGCTTCTAGGCTGGGGTACCCTAGTCCAGTACCTTCTAAATTTGGGCTAGGGTTTAGGCCCTTGGCCTAACCCTATGTTTTTAGCTTTTTGTCTAATTACAATAATTTCCTTGTATTAGGAACTTATATTTCTATAGTGCCTCAGGCGTAGTACCAATGGAGGATCCATGTACCTTTACGTATTTGATTGTATAATATGGGTGTGTCTATTTCTATATACTACTGTAGGTACTACCACTATCTTCTTGTCTGTCTATGTCTTTAAATGACAGCGGAATGGTATGTAATAGCCTATTATGGTTTGAGATGAATGTTTTATCACCCCTTGGGCTAATTCAAAAAAAAAAAAAAAGGGTACTAATATCGATTGAGTCACTATTGTTTAATTATTTCTAAAGTAATAAAAACCAAATGCTACAACCTCTTTATGGGATGCTTAATTGAAAAAAAGCAAGTAAGGAAATAGCAGGACATTTGATTCAATTAAAATGATTGTTTTTTTTTTTTTTTTTTATCGAGATCACACGGTATTCTCAAATGCTTCCTAGGCCCAGAGACTAATCCGTGCGAGAAGGGTTATGTCAAAATGCTTCCTCCCCATGACCACCAAGAATATGATATGTTGCTAGAAAACGGTCTTAAATGAATTTCAATATGAGAATTACATTAGTGATATGTATAAGGTGGCATAATTTCTTTTTGGTCAACAAAGTGCATAATTAATAACCTAATTGTTTAGATTAGAAAAGTACAAGAATGAAAAACAAAAACAAAAGTACAAGATCATGTTTAAAAGATGAGAGACTAATCACTATCAGCAGCAATTAAATCTTGATGTTATTATAATTAATGACCAAGGCACCAAGCCTTTCTCTCCTCATTTGACTTGCAAACATTATTCAAGGAAAAAGTCTAGGATAGCGCCCATATGTTTGACAGGTAGTAATCAAGGGACCAAGGAAGGGTGTTTGAATAGTGAAATACCCTAAACACTAAATTATACTACTATTCCTACTGATGAGGCTTTTTTTAACTCTTCTCAAGGCATCAGGTCCATCTTTCCCTTCCAAAAATACTCACCAGAATCAAAACCTCCTTCAGTGCTAGACATAAAGAACCTTGGGATTTTGGAGCTAAAACCCAAAAGCTCTCTCTGCAATAACTACTCACACACCATCCCACTGCTCTCTCAGAAACAGAACCAATATCTCTCTCTCTCTCTCTCACATGCCCAAAACCTCTGTTCATTTCTCATTCTCATTCTTGTTGTCTACACAATCAAGCCATGGAAGAGACAGAAGAGTCCAATGGCAACAAGAAATGCAACACCAAAATCATAAGGGGCAGAACCAACAACCCACCTCAGAAGCACCATCACCATCACCATCACCAGCTAATACAATACTCAAATCAGTTTGGGTTCTTCAACCAGAACCAGTACTATCAGAGATACTACTATCCAGCTCTTCTTCCCCTCCCGCCTCTTATACCTCTGCCTCTGGCTTTAACTCCACCCTTGCCTCAGAACCACAGCTTCAGAACAAAAACCCATTTGCAGAAACCTTCATGCAAGCACAACAACTCTCCTTTTGCTGCTTCCTCAGAAACCCAAGTGCCCAAAGTCTCGATTTCACCAGGTACATGTCAAAGTTCTCTGCTTTTTGGCTATACTGCTTTAGTTGCATGTTTGTTATTTCCAATTGAAACTATGCATTTGTCAAAAAAATTATGAGTAGAATGTGTTCTTGATTCAGTGAGCATACATGATGCATCCAATAGCAAAGCAGGCCAAAAGTAGTTGAAATTTTACTGTCTTTCCAAGACTTAAACTATAGCAACTTTCTGATGTAAAACAGCATATGATTATCTGGAATGAAAAGAGTCAAGACTCTCAAACTTGAAAAGTATATATCTTGCCAGTTCTATAGCTTAAATTTCAAGTGTGGCTTGTAAGGCTGATTGAGACTTAACTTGCTTAAGCAATGTTTAGTAACCAAAATTTGACTCACCTTGTTCTTTACTAACATTCAGAAGCTTCAAAAGGGTTTCAAAAGCAAACCAATTTGCCCCTTAAAGGAGAAAATGGAAGGAAATTCACAAGTGCAAGAACAGGGAAAGCAATAGTGACAGCAAAGAGGCCAGACTCTGGTGGGGTGGAAGGGACTGCTATTTCTCTCTTAGCTAACCATTTCCTTGTCCAATTCAATTCATCGGAGCGAATTTTTCACTACAATGTTGAAATCTCTCCTAGTCCCTCCAAGGACATTTCTCGAATGATCAAGCAAAAACTGGTGGAGGATAACTCAGCTTTGCTCTGTGGTGCTAGTCCGGCTTATGATGGCCGCAAGAATCTTTACAGCTCAATCGAATTCCAACATGATAAGCTTGAAATGTATGTAAGCCTCCCCATCCCTACAACCAAGCCAACCTTGCCATGTGGGGAATTTGGTGACTTTCAAGAGAAGGATCATCAAATACTTAAACTTTTTCGTGTAAGCATCAAACTGGTTTCGAAGTTTGATGGAAAGGAATTGAGTAGCTACTTGAGCAAGGATGGAGATGAGTGGAAACCTATCCCTCAGGATTATCTTCATGCCTTGGATGTCGTTTTGAGAGAGAGTCCATTGGAGAAGTGTGTGCCTGTGGGAAGATCACTTTATTCCAGTTCAATGGGAGGAACTAAAGACATTGGAGGAGGAGCTGTAGGATATAGAGGGTTCTTTCAGAGCCTTAGACCAACCCAACAAGGACTAGCTCTCAATGTTGATTTCTCCGTGACCGCTTTCCATGAAAGCATTGGAATGATCCCATACTTGCAGAAGCGTCTCGAGTTTCTTCGAGACCTTCCTCAGAGGAAGACAAGGGGTTTAAGTAGTGAAGAAAGGAAAGAAGTGGAGAAGGCATTGAAGAACATCAGGGTCTTTGTTTGCCATAGAGAAACAGTTCAGAGATACCGAGTTTTTGGCTTAACCGAGGAAGCCACTGAGAATCTTTGGTTTCCAGACAGGGATGGGAAGAATTTGAGGCTGCTGACTTACTTCAAGGATCACTACAACTATGATATACAGTTCAGGAATTTGCCATGTTTGCAGATTAGTAGGAGTAAACCATGTTATCTTCCTATGGAGCTATGTATGATCTGTGAAGGCCAGAAGTTCCTTGGGAAGCTTTCAGATGATCAGACTGCAAGGATACTTAAGATGGGCTGCCAAGGACCGAAAGAACGAAAATCCATCATTGATGGAGTCATGAGAGGACCTGTTGGGCCAATAAGGTAGTTTTCTGAACTATGTCTATTATAGTGAAGGTTGAGTAATACAATCTTCTGTTCTATTGCTAAACATATCTCAGTTCTAAATCAGTTTTGGATATTCAATTTCATTTTTCTTTACAGTGGCATTCAGGAAAGGGAATTCAAACTCCGTGTTTCTAGAGAAATGACGCGATTAAATGGAAGAATTCTTCAGCCTCCAAAGCTAAAGCTTGGCGATGGTGGCCATGTAACAGACCTCATTCCTTCCCGTCATGATCGGCAGTGGAATCTTCTGGACAGCCATGTGTTTGAAGGAACTTGCGTTGAGAGGTGGGCATTGATTAGTTTTGGTGGCACCCCAGAACAGAAGCACTGCATTCCCAAATTCATACACCAGCTATCTCAAAGATGTGAACAACTAGGCATCTTTCTTAACAAAAACACAATTGTTAGCCCCCAATTCGAACCATCCCAAGTGCTTAACAATGTATCTCTTTTAGAATCTAAGATTAAGAAAATCCAAAGAGCTGCATCAAACAATCTCCAGCTGCTTATCTGTGTAATGGAAAGAAAACACAAAGGGTATGCAGACCTGAAGCGAATTGCGGATACAGGCGTTGGTGTTCTAACACAATGCTGCTTGTACTCAAACCTTTGCAGATTGAGTTCACAGTTTTTGGCTAACTTGGCTCTCAAGATCAATGCCAAAGTTGGAGGATGCACAGTTTCTTTGTACAACTCTTTGCCATCTCAAATCCCCCGGCTGCTTCAGAGTGATGAGCCAGTCATCTTTATGGGTGCTGATGTTACTCATCCTCACCCACTCGATGATTTCAGCCCTTCTGTTGCTGCTGTGGTTGGTAGCATGAATTGGCCTGCAGCAAACAAGTACGTTTCAAGAATGAGGTCACAAACACATAGGCAAGAAATCATTGAGGATCTTAGTGCAATGGTGGAAGAATTGTTGGATGAGTTTCACCAAGAAGTAGGCAAACTCCCAAAGAGAATAGTTTTCTTCAGAGATGGGGTAAGCGAAACACAATTCTACAAAGTGCTTCATGAAGAATTGCAAGCCATTAAAAAAGGTTGTTCTAAATTCCCTGGTTACACACCTCCCATAACCTTTGCAGTGGTTCAGAAGAGGCATCACACAAGATTGTTCCCTTTCAAAATTGATCCGTCTTCCAAACAGAACCAGTTCCTCGACGAAAACATTCCCCCAGGAACTGTGGTGGACACGGTGATCACTCACCCGAGAGAGTTTGATTTCTATCTTTGTAGCCATTGGGGTGTTAAGGGAACAAGCCGGCCTACACATTACCACATTCTGTGGGATGAAAACGAGTTCACTTCAGATGAACTGCAGAAACTGGTGAACATTCTGTGCTACACATACGTAAGGTGCACCAAGCCGGTTTCTCTGGTGCCCCCGGCTTATTATGCTCACCTAGCTGCGTATAGAGGAAGGCTTTACCTTGAGCGATCAGAATCCACAACAGCTTACACAAGAAGTGGCTCCATACTCTCCAGAGCTGCCCCTCTAAAGGCAATGGCTCTACCAAAACTTAGTGAGAATGTTAGGAAGCTTATGTTTTACTGCTGAGCCTTCTATGAATGTCACGTAGTATTTGATACAGATGTAGTACAACGTAAACAGAACGCAAGCTGAATTCCCTATGTTTTATGATTGAATTCAGTTTGGAAACTTGAAAATGAATTGTATGCCATTTGAAATCCATGCATTTCTTCTGAATTCATGGGGCACATCAAAACAGGGCTAGCAACTATAGTAGTGTAACATTACTGGAGAACTTTTAATGAAGGATGATAATATAAAAAGTCACAAGAGCACTATAAGAGCAAGTTCACCCGTTAGGTCACCAGGTCACCCACTATTCACTATTTTTTAGTATTAATTTCACCCTTTGGGTTACAGGCACAGTGTATTTCGTGCTATGGGTCATCTTGTACAGTGTTCTGGGTCATTATAGTGACCTGCATAGTGTATTTCGTGCCCTGAGTCACGGACACAGTGTATTTCGTGACCCAGAGAATGAAAATATACACTAAAAAATAGTTAATAATAGGTGACTTGGCGACCCAACGGGTGAACTTGCTCTAAGATGTTTGTGGAAGCAAAGAGCATGGAAATTTAGGCCATTGTGACTAGTCAGTGACTCACTGTGTAAACTTGCATTTATATTTACCATGCATGCAAGTATGCAATGAAGGCAAGAAGAAAAAGAGGAATTTATGATGCCCCACAGCAAAGTATGGTACACCCCAAAAACTCATCATCAGTCACAATCACTCACTTCTGACCAAAAAAAGAAGTCATGATCACTCACTGAAGGGTCTGAACTCTGAAGCAAAGCCAATGACAATGGCAGTGCCAGCCTAATATGAGAGAGAGAGAGAGAGAGAGAGAGAGAGAGAGGCCAGTGTAAGTCTTGCTTCAGACTTACCCTTTTGTCTCTTGAGCTCTCTGTTCCATGACTGGACCTTTCTCCTCCCTGCACTGCAAAAGCCTTTTCCTTTCTTTACCACCATCTATCTCTCTCACACTCTCTCTCTCTCTCTCTCTCTAGCTCTCTCTCTAGAGAGAGAGACTTTTAAGTACTGCCCGGCCAGTAGGGAAACAACGGGGCATTACACTGTGTAGACGACCCTACTTCTCGATCAGTCTAGTAGTCGATAATGTGATCACCTGCATGAGTTGGCTAAACCACCTTATTACAGCTTTATCTCTCTTAAATTCAGTTTAGAATAGCTTAACTTAAAGTCTTAATTGCCCAAAAAAAAAAAAAAACTTGTAAGTGGATGTAGTTTTAGTGTTTTTTTTAATTTTTTTTATGACAGAAATAACAAATAAAATTAAAAAATAAAACCTATACAGATAGCTTCTCCCAACTGATCCAAATGAAATGCTGGGAACATGGAAAGAGGTAAATAGAAAAATCATACCGAATTATTCTTAGCATTGTGCCCTAAAGAAGCTAAAAATCTGCTACAAAGTTTGTTTCTCTGTAAATATGCTGAAACAAAATTGAATCGAACTGTTGTGCGAGCTGCCTGATATCATTTACCAGTATCTTGATCCTCCATGGTATTTGACATCTTCCTTGAACACAATCCATAAAAAGTTTTGAATCTCCTTCCACGACGAATTTGAATATTAATGCAAAAGAGCAGTATGAAGTTCATCACGCAAAGCTGTTGCTTCTACCACAATAACATTTGCATTGTGTTGTAAAATGAAAGCAAAAGTGTTTCAGAAAAAAAAAAAGAGTTTGGGCGCATGGAGATAGAGTGTGTCTATTCATCTCACCATGAGGGAGTTTATATAGGAGTACATGATGTATACAAATAGGCAACGTTTAATAGCAACGTCAATTACTCATATTTACAATCCTATCAATCACTAATCTATAGTGAAAGACATATATGACACTCCATCTATTTACATGATATTAGCCATAACTATTTACAACACTCCCCATTGGATATTTCATGTCAATAGTGTTGCCTAGGCTGAGCGCTTCTAAGTTGCCTTGTCAAAAACCTTGCCAAGTAATAAAAACCCTATGTGAGAAAAACAACCTTGGTTGAAGGAGAAAAAGAGTACAACGCGCGTGAATGTGGAGTAGTCGTATCACAATAGAAATAGGTGAAGTCTTCTTAGCAGCGTCATAAGTAGATAGTATGTCTACGAGAGGGATGCATTAGAGTTGCTATACCAAAACCTTGCCCGGTAAACCCAATGGGAGAAACCCGTGGTCGAAGAGAAAAGATGAGTAAATGCATATATGTCAAATCAAAGCATGCCAATAAGTGGGGTGACCATGCCAAAGATGTGCCTCGTCAAAATCTTGCCAGGTAACAAAACCCAGTGGGACAAAAATAACCCAGGACGAATGACGAAAAGAGTACACGATGGTCAAGTGGGTATGCTTCAAGATACTCCCCCTGATTTCGACTCCCCCTGAAAATTACATGTTAGGTAATTCAGATAGTTTACCTAGACCAATACCTTGAACATGCTTCTGGAATTTAGACTTTCGTAGTGACTTGGTAAAGAGGTCTGCACAATTGTCTTCAGATCGAATCTGTTTGACTTCAATCTTCTGATGCTCCTGTTGTTGCTGATTGAAGGAGAATTTCAGTACAATATGTTTGGTGTTGTCTCCGCATCTTTATCTGCTCTATGTAAGCAACATCATCGTAGTAGATAATGGTCGGTTCATCAATGGTGGAATGCAGTCCACATGTGCTTCGAACATGGTTTGTAACGGCTCTTAGCCATGTACATTCACATACTGCTTCGTGAAGAGCTAGTATCTCAGCATGATTCAAAGAGGTAGCAACAAGTGTCTATTTCGTAGACCTCTAAGAAATTGCAGTATTCCCAATGGTAAAGACATAACCAGTTTGAGAACGTGCCTTGTGCGGGTCTGATAGATAGTCTATATCAGCATATCCAACAAGGCAAGCATCATTCTGAGGATCAAGGGAGTTTGATCCATTTCTTACTGGATAGGGATAGAATAAGCCCATATCGGTCGTACCTCTAAGGTAGAAAAAAATGTCTTTTATGCCATTCCAGTAGCGGCGTGTTGGCGCAGAGCTATATCTAGCTAACAAGTTCACAGAGAATGAAATGTCTGGTCTAGTGCATTGAGCCAAGTACAATAATGCGCCTATTGCACTTAGATATGGTCTGGTGCCAATATCTCTTCATTATCATCTGCAGGATGATACGGTTCTCTCTAGACTTCGGACGACCATGGGTGTGCTTGCTTTTATCCTCATTAAAGCATCCTAATATCTTCTGGATGGAATTTGGTTGATGGACCAAATTTTCATCTGCACTATGCTCGAGCTCCAGGTCGAGACAATAATTTGTTCTCCCAAGGCCTTTCATCTCAAATTCTGACTTCAAGTGCTTTACGGTTTCCTTGATCTCTTCAGGAGTATCAATCAAATTCATGTCTTTGACATAGACCGCACAATTGTAAACCTGAAACTTGTTTCCTTAATAAACACGCATGGGCATAGTTTATTATTCGCATATCTCATCCCGATCAAATATTCACTTAGACGATTATAACACCTCCGTCTAGATTGTTTCAATCCACCAAGTGAATGCCTCAAACTAATGAAGAGCGTGTTCCGTGGTCTAGAACTATTTGCATCGGGTATATTAAGTTCTTCAGGAACTTTTATGTATATCTCTGTATCGTGATCCCCATAGAGATAAGCTGTGACCATATTCATAAGCTGCATATTGAGTTTTTCAGAAACTACCAAACTGATAAGGTAGTAGAACGTTATGACGTCCATTACGGGAGAATACGTCTCCTCGTAATCAATCACAGGGCGTTGAGAAAATTCTTGCGCCACTAGACGAGCCTTGTGTATCACAATCTCGTTTTTCTCATTACGTTTCCTTACAAATACACATTTAAATTCTACGAGTTAACATGGGGAGGTGTAGTAACAATAGGTCCAAACTCCTTTCTCTTTGTCAAGGAATCTAATTCGACCTAGATTGCTTATTTCCTTTTTAGCTAGTCGTGTCTTCGTTGATATTGATCAACAAAGGAAGGTTCAAGGTCATCGCATATTAGAGATTCGGTGGCCACAGTAAATACTAATATATCATCGATGATAATCTCAACCCGATTCCAAATCTCACTAAATTTACCGAGTTTCTCTATTCTCGGGAGTGGGTTCAAATGTTGGAGCGTCCCCCAACATCGTCTCTTCTAGGACAGACCCATAATCCGGATTTATCTCATGAGATGGATCGGTTTGAGATTGCGATGTTAAGAGGATTCGTTTGTACCAAGTTTACCCTCTTCTGGGGATAAGAATCCTTCGAACCTAATGGTCTACCTCGCTTCTGGGCAGGGACATATGACTGGTTAGCCGCCATGGTCGTACCTCGTCCATCTAGGACGACACATCCTACAGGGACGTCTATCCTTGCAGGCACATTTGCAGCAGGTATATATGATCTCGTCACTTTAGCTATATCAGAGAAACTGTCTGGCATATTGTATTCTATACTCTATAGATCTAGAATTGTCCGCACTTCAGTACTTTCTTGCGGTTCAGGGATCATGATGAAACATAGTGGAGACATTTCATATTAGTTCACACCGTTAATCAGGAACGGTGACGTTCTTCTCTCCCCCTAACGGCGGGAAGACTCTCATTAAAGTGACAATCCGCAAATCTAGCGGTAAAGAGATCGTCTGTCAAGTAGGGCTGTCAATTCTGACACGACCCGATAACACGACTCGAAACCCACACGAAATAAAGCGGGTTGAACCCGCACGATTAAAAAGCGGGTCAGCCGCGGGTCAACCAGCCATGACCCATTTAATAAACGGGTTGGCCACGGGTCAACCCGCCAACACGAAGTGAACCCATATAACTCAATTATGTTATATTTCTTCTTGAAATTTTAGACGTTCGGAGTATTTGATCACATGATTGGACAATTTGAAATATTTTACTTCATCATTATTTGATTTAATTATTTATGAATTATATATAATTATTTATATTCTTCGTCTTGTGGATTTTTTAGTGAATTTAATGAATTTATAATTTTTTTTTTTAGTTTATGGGTCGCAATGTATCCTTAAATGAGTCATTTGATCTAACATGACACGACCTATTTATTAAATGGGTTAAGCAGGTTGGAAATGGGTTAAGCGGGTTGGAAACGGGTAACCCGTTTAGTAAATAGGTTGGGTTTGGGTATAAATTTTCGACACGATTATTTAATGGGTTGGGTTTGGATTTGTCTCTTGTGACACGACAAATACCTTGACCCGACACGAACTCAACCCGACACGACCCATTGACAGCCCTACTGTCAAGGGCTCTAAAGAGCACATAATGGATGAGATTCATAATCGACGTACAAGCCCATCCTTTGTTGAGGACCCAATTTTGTACGTTGTGACGGCACAATTGGCACGCGAACTACATACCCAAATGCACGTAAGTGCGAAACATCAGGTTCATACCCAGTCACCAGCTGTAAAGCAGAGTAAGGTTGGGTAGCAGTGGGCCTCAACGGGACCAACATAGCTGCATGCAAGATTGCATAGCCCCACGCAAAAACTAGAAGCTTAGTGCACATTACCAAAATTCTATTTGCGAAACCATCTTAGGTGTGAACATAGGGAACTATATGTTCAACATCAATCCCAAGGGATATGCAATAATCATCGAAAGATTTCGATGTAAACTCTCCGGTATTATCAAGTCTTATAGACTTTATGGGATAATCCGAGTGGTGAACCCTCAATTTCATGATCTGGGTGATAGTTTAGCAAAAACAGCATTTTCTTGCAGACAATAGTGTAACATGTGATCACTTTGTCGATACATCAACCAAAACCATTAATATTTAACTGGTCCACATGGTAGTTGGATATGTTCACAAATTTCCCTTGCATTCTGTGCAGAAAAATGGTGGTGTATGTACTAGTCTTTGCATATGATGGTCTAGTATTAAATATTCTTAACGAGTATGGCATAGCGTGTAATTATATACAAGACCCTTATTCAGAAGGGGAAGCACCTGCGATGAATTGAGGATACGGTGCATCATACTTTGACCTGAGTGTCCCAAATGGTCATGTCATAGCAAGTAGTTGCTTGAATTAGTTAGGTGGCGTTCGGTAACGTTTTCAAGTAATTTTTTTCATTTTATAAAATGAAAATTGCTTGAAAATGCGTTCGTTGGTCTGTTTTAAAAAATGCAGAAAATAATTTTTGAAATTATTTTTTTATTTTACTCGTAAAACAGGAAAACGACAAATAGACGTTTTCACCTTTTCATTCTCATATTTTAGAAAACACGGAGATATATTTTCCAAAAGAAAGAAAAAAAGAACGTGCTCTCTTCTTCCATATTCTCAGGTCGCTATCTTCTTCTCAGGTCTCTCTCTCATCTCTAGTTGCCATCTTCTCTCATTTTTGAAAATTATTTTCGGAATAAGCTACCAGACACATTTTCGGATCGCAAAAATCCAATCTTGTTTTCTCGTTTTTATTTTCAAAATCGATTTTTGAAAAATCATTTTTAAAAACGTTACCGGACAAGCCCTTAGCTTCTAGCTAACATATTCCAATTTCTCCAATGTACACTTCTGGCCACACACTTTGGAGGTTATGCAAAGATATTACACTCATTTTAAATTTAGACAAGTAACATAAAAATATTGAATAAGTAAATTGTAATAATATCTCACAAATTGGATAAATGGAAATCATAAATCAATTGAGATATTAATTGCATGCTAGTAATATAACAGAATAATTATCACACAATTATGTAAATAAATGCTTCTGGCAATTAATTAAACATACTAGATATGGTGAATCTATTTACAATATGAAATCATTTTTCCTTTTATTTTGATTTTGCTGGACCAAAGAAGGAGTGGACTTGATAGTGAAGCCTATCAGGCTTAGTCTGCGGGCTCGGGACCTAGGCTTTCATGCGCTAGTTAAAGAGTATGTGAGGCTTGCTAGGCTGCTAGGTCCTGCGCAGGGAGAGTGGGATTGCTGGGCTCAAACTGGTATGCCAAGGAATGAAAAGTTATTAATCAATCATTTTGGTAGCTCCAATTGAATACGACCAGGTAAGGAAAGATGAGGTTTAGGTGGAGCGAGGCTCACTTAAGTACACAGCCTCATCTGAACCTTGCCTAGACATCTTATCCAACTGGATTAGCCTAGTTGGAGAAGATTCATAACCATTGTCATGGCAACACGTGGCGAGTTTCTATGCTAGCCTTGCACCTTAGGCCTGAGCTTCTGGCTCGGATTTGTTGTTGTGACTTTTGGCTTGATTTTAGCTTCTGACTCATTAATATTCTCAATTATAACATAACCAAATTCAATATATGTTATTAAATCGTAACGTAAATAAAATAATGCAGCGATTATGTACCTAAGGAAATGGGTTCAAATCTCATTAATGCTTCTAGCATTTCATATAAATAAATTGGGCAAATGCTTCTGGCATAATATTTATGTAATAATTGCATAATAATTTAGCCGATAATGCTTCTAGCATAAGGAATTATAATGGCATAATTCAAATTTGTGAAACCAAAAATTAAGCCCATAATTCGCGTAATATACAATATTAAAATGTAGTAATAAAGGATACATTGTGAAACTACTATGGTAATTGTTTTGGATAAATATCAATCAAAACCAAAACATGAATTGAATCAATTGATCAATCACTAATTAAATGGAGTTGAATCTGCTTCTGGCAGTATTAATATTAAATGGTGGTGATAATTACCAATTGGCCATAATGACACAGTGGACAACATGCTGGGCTCGTACACATTGTGGCTAGGTTCAAATTCCAGAAATAGCAGATTTTATTTTTGCATGATTGATTGATGCTCTCTAGTTGTGAATTGGTGCTACTAGACAAAGTGCTAGAAATAGCTACAGCCAAAGTATCCTAATTTTTTTCTTTTCCAATCAAACAATCCAAAACATGAACAGATATATATATTCCAAATAAAACAATCAGAATTTAGGGTTCATGCATCATGGAGGATTTTTCATGTTCAATCAATAGGCTCAATAAGCATGAATATAAATTTAGATTTTGGAAAACATTACTTGTTGAAGAGTGGATGAATCTTCAGTTTATGTGTGCAGAACTAAGAAGGTTGTTTTCTCAGCCAATCCAAGAGGTATTCGCCTCTTCTGGACAGCTCCCACTTCAAATGGTGTACAGGTCTCAAAACGACTCCAATAGGGCTGAAATTTGGAGGGCAGATAAAAGAGGCAGAGGCGAACAAGTTTGATGAAGGAAAGATTTTGATCTAAGGTCCCAATCAAGAGGTTTCGGGGCGTGTAAACAGGCTGATCTACACATGAACTAGCATGCTGCTGTGCTGCAGGGGCAGTGGGGGCTGCAGGGAGGCTGCGGCAGGGGCAGCAGGGACTGCAAGGAGGCTACGGCAGGGGGAAGTTTTTTTTATGGCTAGAGCTTGAGTTAGAGTATCGTGCTGATAACGTGTTGTAAAATGAAAGCAAAAGTGTTTCAGAAAAAGAGAGAGTTTGGGCGCATGGAGATAGAGTGTGTCTATTCATCTCACCATGAGGGGGTTTATATAAGAGTACATGATATATACAAATAGGCAACGTTTAATAGCAACGTCAATTACTCCTATTCACAATCCTATCAATCACTAATCTATAGTGAAAGACATATATGACTCTCCATTTATTTACATGATATTAGCCATAACTATTTACAACACATTGCCTAATCTTATATTAGCTATAAATAAAGGATTCCCATCTGCATTATGAATAACAATACCACTGGTAGCAAAACCATTTCAAATTGAACCATCGAAGTTCAATTTAACTTGATTAACATTAGGAGGTTGCCATTTTATATGAAAATACTTTGAAACTTTCGAAAAAGAGACTTTAGGATTAGGCTTAAGATAATTGGACTTAAACATAAAAGCTTGAAAAACCGTAGTAGAAGGATGAGGAACAACTTAGTGGAAAATTAGTTGATGTATGTTATTCCAAATAGACCAAGCAATGAAGAAAATTGAAGCGAGATGCTATGAAGAAGAAGGTGAGTTACTAATATGTTCAATCCATGATAGAAAAGAACTATTCCATTGTAGACGCTTAGGAGATTGATTTAAGGACCAAAACTGTATAGCAAAATTATAATGTATAAAAAGATGATCAACAGATTCTATATCACTAGAACAAAATGGACAAAGTGGAGAAATGTTATAAATTTATAATGCACAATTTTATCTCTAGTCTTTAAACCATTTCTAAGAAAAGACCAAGCAAAAATTTTAATCTTTGGGGGAATATTTAACTTCCACATTTTAGTCAAAAGAGAAGCTCTAGAATGGGTAGGAATATTTTGTGATTGAATGCAAGTAGCACTCTTAATGGTAAAATGGCCTGATGATGAAGGTCCCAAACAAAACTATCAGAAGTCGGATTATAGAGGAATGACAATGATCATTTGCACAATATCTTGAGGTAGAACAGTCTGTAAAACTTCCTGATCCCAATTCATATTATGAATGAAGTTTGCAGCTGTGAGAGTCCAATCCAAAATATGTCTTTGATCTTCTAGAACAATTAAAAATAAAAGGAAAAAGGAGAACCCAATTGAAAGAAAAAAAAAATAGATTGACCATCCCCAACAATCCATCTAATTCCTTGAGAGAGAAGGTCTCTAGCATCCAAAATGTCTTTCTAAGCTAAAGAGTTAGAAGCCTTTTCTGAACTGTAAGAAAGTGATTAGGCTTCAAATACTTACTATAGTAACTAATTGTACCCACCAATTATCAGGTTGTGTTAAGATCTTCCAACTAAGTTTAGCTAAAGCAACCTTGTTAAAATGATTAGGTAATCTGACTGCTAATCCACCTTTATATTTAGGACTACAAACTTGGTTCCAATCAACAAGAGGTTGTGATTTTGCCGAAAAAAAAGGTTATGAATTCCTTATTCAGTCTATCGGTAAGATGTTTAGGGCATTAGAAACAAGATAGAATATGATTTGGCATTCCAGATAGATTAGACTTTAATAAAGTTACCTAAAAAAGAAATGTATTCAGTTTGGGGGAATTTGCCTGACTGTAGTTACGTTTAGTGGATGTTTCTTTCTTTGGAGGGGTTCCCTCATCTAGGGTCTCTCTACGTTAGATCTCTACGATTATGGATCGACGACGCTATTCTTTTGCATCAGCGATATGTCAGGACTGAAACCCATCCGTAACTGGGCTTTTCTGAATGGAGAAACAACTAGGGTTGGGTTTAGCAAGTCGTATGCGTCTGTTCTTGTGCAATCCTCTATTCCACTGGCTTCTCTTCCTCCCCCAATGGTTGAGGGTGGTAAAATGACTGTGATAATATCAGAAGATGGGTATCAATCCGGTTTGGCAAGATGCAAGCATATGTTCTTGGGTCGTCTGCAATTGGGTCCTAAGGATAAACCCTATTCTCGATCTGACTTGCATACGAAACTGAGTCTTCTTTGGGGTGATATTGGTCACTGGAGAATTATCCCAATGGGCAAAGGTTATTATTCATTTAGTTTTTCCTCAGATGGTCGTGTTTCGATGATTTGGGCGAAGGGCTCCATTGCTTTGAAACCTGGACCGTTGAGATCATGCATTAGGTACCCAATTTTTCTCCTGCTACTCAATGTAATACCAATGCTCAGGTGTGGGTGAAGTTTTGGGATCTTGGTCTAGAATTTTGGGAGCCTGCTACACTTTTTGAGATTGCCAGTGGTATTGGCGTTCTAGTGAAGATTGATGAGAATACACTACTGATTTGAGCGTTTTTCATTAGTCTATCGCGTAACAATCAACACGGTCATCAAAGATGGGAAGTATTTACGTCCTGGTTTATCGTAGCTCGGGGATTACAAGCTAGCTAAGAATCCTATGGTTCTAGGTCACCGAAAATCACTTGCACAAACAAATAAAAATAGAAAAAATGCTAAACAAGGCACCGAGCCTCATTCAAGCATGACTTTGCATCACACAAAGTCACATAGACGGCCTTGCACCAAGCAAGGCCTAGATAGGGCAATGAAACACACAAAAGTGCTTGTAATGCTCACGCCCACATGGATTTACAAATGAATGGTAGTGGGAAAGTCACAATATTTTTTGGATTTTCATAAATGATAAATAAACTAACTAACTACTACATAAAAATAAGATAGATAGAAGGTGTGATGCATCGCATCAAGGGTCACCATGGAATTCAAGGTTCTCCACACAAATCTACAATCATATGAAATGACGATGATTACTTCAAATGATGCTTTAAATGCTTTGTCAGATTTCCATTTAGCATTAAGAGGTCGAAAAGAAAGCTAAATTGATTGTCATAAAATAGTAGTCAAACCCTAAGTAAAAACAAGAAGAAGAAAGAATACTTAGTTTTTAGCTACCCTACACTAGTCTCAAACCTTATGCCTTGTTAGGGCCATAAGTGCTCAAAACTAAATGTTTTATATTTCGACAATCGATTATAACACACTTAAACAACCATCACCACAAAAAATAAGGTCAAAAAGAGTACTTGTGATAATAATTACCTTACCCAACAATTCCGAATACTATTCCGACAATCAAGGGTGATAATATTCAAAATTGGGTGATTGGAGAACCACAATCTAAGAAATCCAAATGGAAATAGAGATATGCAATGGGCAAATTCCACCATCCTCATACCATAATCTAAATTGAAATATAAATTCCCCTGTGAGCTCCGGAAAAATGTATCGAGCTTCATGGAGATCGTACGCGAAGTTATTCAACGATCTCGATAAATGTCAAGATGCTCGAGAATATTTTCAAAAAATTTCACAAAGTGAAATCCTTAATTAATGGTTGGATGATAAAGTACACGGCACGGTGAGTTTGTGAAAATTTTCAGGGAGTTTTTCCGATACCCGAGCTATTTATAGCTATTTTTCGAAGTTGTGAGATTTTAGAAAACAAAACGAAAAACCAACAGTGCGATCGTGACCTTCAATCTCACCACCGTGTCATCCCAGCCATCCACCGCCTCCACCTCTATATCCTAGCCCTTGATTACAATCTAGGTCGGGATATTTATAATCCTGGATCAGATCAAGGATGGGGATTAGTTTTAGAAAACGAGAGAGAGAGAGAGAGATAGAGCTCGGTGCTCTCTGACCCGAGATGCAGCACTACCCGAGAGAGAGACCTGACTGAAACCTCCACGTCCGGCCACCCCACGATGGCGTAAGGGCACCCACATCTTCGTCTCTGCGTCACCTAGCTCCCTGCAACCTCAGATTGTCCATGCACTGAAAGGAGAAGGAAACCCGACGACGAGAAGCCCAAAGCTTCACCGGCAACCTCTACTATTTTCGGCGACCGATTAAGCTGTATCTGGTATGGAAACTCATCTTCATGCCAATCTCTACGTGTTAGGCTAATTGGTTTTCAAAATTGATGGAGTTTTGTTGACTTAATTTCTGGGTTCATCTCGGTTCCAGCGTTGTTCTTCGATGCTGATGACTTCTCTGGCTTCTCTTGGTCCGCTCTCCACCTTGTTTCCACTTGTTGATGCTTAATGTTCTAGACTGAAGCTAATTTTCAGAAACTGCTAGCTGGTGTGTTGGATTCCCAGTTCGTCATCATCCTTGTTCAACCGAGCTTGCTCGGAGTAGTTTTTGAAGGTATAATTCGAATTCTTGAATTGAAGTTTGGTTCTTGTTGTGCAGATCGGAAGTTAGTGACTTGAGTTGGTATATCTGTTGCTGGTACTGAAACTTTGGATTGAAATCGATTATTTGTATGTGCAATGAACTGTGGAGTTGTGGTGGAGCTCGAATTGCCTTGGTTGTGTGTTTAGTTTGTTTAGTTGTTGTCAGTTAATTGTGTTGAGTTGTTAAGTTGGAAAAGTGGCTATTATATTTAAGAAGTGAAAGTACAGAAGATGTGATTTAGTTGTGAGTGTGGCTGTGGAATATTTGGAAAATGGTCAAGTTTGGGTGTCCATAGTGGTTTTGGGTACACCTTGCATAAAAGTTGGAAAAAACAGTGGGTGTCCTTAGTAATTTCGGTCGAATTACTGTGTGAAGTAAATTGGGATCTTGTGTTGGTAAAGTCGCTATGGGTTTGCTTGTGCATTTCACGGTTCAATAAGTGAAGAAAATAAATTATATATGTACATCGGGTGGCCTTACTAAATTGGGTGCACTCAATATATATATGGTTAATACCGTAAACCTCAAGAAATGTTCGATAATTTAAATTAATTATCGAACTTATCGCAATTGGTCAAACGTGGTCACATTGGTCAACATTGATTAAACTAAGAACCGTTGGTCAAATATGGTCCAAACAGTCAATCCTGGTCAAACTAGGAAAGGTTGGTCAAACCTTGGTCAACTCCTGGTCCAACAAGGAAAAGTTGGTTTAGAAGATTTATTAATCGTCGAGATTTTGTAAAATTGTTCTATGGATTATTAACTGTCGAAATGTCAGAATCTAGGACTCCAGTTACTCGAGGAACTGAAGGTTCGCGATTCTCGGAATACGTGAGAGAAAGCATCGGAATCCAGGTAGGGATTCAGGACTCTCCTCGGTTAGTTGTTTTCTTATATATTGTGTAAAAATTATCCATGGTTGGTGGTATGGTTTGGTTATGTTAAAATGCAATGCATACTAACCAAATTGTGAGAAATGTGATGGCTTGAGAGTGAAAGGGGCACTGACTTCCTTGGGTTCCATTCCCTAAACCTCCGGAGGGTTAGCTAAGCGGGTCGTCCGAGTATCCTCTATCACGGACTCGACACGTGTGTGTAGCTAGGTAGTGGATGCTCTTGCTACGCTTACCTGGTGATAAATTTATTTGAGGTAAGGTCGTGTAGTGGGTCTATGGGACCAGCCATCAAGTAATGCTTGGATTTGGAGCCGTATTTATTTAAGCATCAGGCATCGGTTTTCAAGTTGAAAAACATTAAAGTTTGTCGTTCCTTTAAATATTTGGTTTAAGCATGTTTTCATACTGGAGCTCCAAGCATTTAACTGTTGATTTTCAAACTTAGTCGAGTTAGAGTTCCTGTTGAGCAGTGAGGACGAAAGCTCACCCCTACAACAGTATGGATGTAGGTACTGTGCACTGGTGATGGGACAATAGCGGACTGAGCTGGGTGTGCAGAACAAGTGCAATAAATTACTGTATGAACTTTATTCTAGATTTTATTTCTCTAACTTCGTGTTCTGGAAATTTTCAATATTTAGTCTCGAGTCAAATTTAGTTGAATTCTTCTTCATTGGAATTCATACCTCATGTTAGCCTTTATTCAAAATCTGGACAAATGAAATAGATTTCAATAACTCAAGTTTTTCACCTCAACAATATTTGTAGCTTTCGATGTATTTATGCAAAAAGTTTTTCAAACATAATGCCTAGTAGTTCTCTGGGATGTAAATCGAGCATTCAGTTTATGTTTTAGAGACTCGCGGCACTGTAACAAGCTTAGGTTGTTGAGGTGCAGCTTGGGGCGTTACATCCCCAATTTAATATTCCAATTCCAACACACCAAACATAGATTAAGGAGGAGAAAACCTAAACCATACATCTAGAGTGAAGAAATTAAAGCAAGAGTACACAAATCATATGAATAAACATCAATTTTATTAATTCCTCAACAAAACCATACAAAACTAAACTTAGGTTTCAAAACCCTAAAACCATGAGAGGTCACACACAAGTATATATCAATACACATCAAACAACACCATAAGCAAGAAATAAGAGAGAGAAAGAAGAGGGAAAGAGAGGAGAAATCCATGAAAGTCAAGGTAAAGCTTGTCACTAGCTATTGCCATTACTTCATGGCTTCTTTTGCTACCCTTATGAAGCCATAGTGTAGAGATGGTGGCCTAGATACCGGAGATGTGTGTGCCTCCTCCTTGTGCAAACTTACATGTGAAGAATGGGGGATGAAGAAGAGAAGAAGTGGTGAGAAGGGAGAGATCTCCCAAATTCGGTCAAAATGCCTAGGGTATAGAAAAATGGGTCTTAAGCTTGTGAAATGTGTGTGCAAATATGCTTAAACACCCCATTGGGTTCAAGGGTCAAGATTGGACTTGTATTCTAGATCCAAGGGATAAAAAACAAGTAGAAAATGGGTAAAATGAAAAGACTAAAACAACCTAATAAAAATGTAGAGAGTTAGAAGATTAGAAAACATTTTGGAAAATATAAAGAAAATATGAGGGCAAAAGTGTAAGTGAGTGTGTGCCTAGTGTGAATACAAATAAATATCTCCATCCACATGTATGATGTGTGTGAGGTGTGTGTGGTCTACTAATTATTATTGTCATTACATCAATTTTGAATTTGAAACTTAAATACAAAGATGTAATACAAATGGGTTTGGGTCTTCACTTGTGCTTCTTTGGTCTTTGGCCTTAGACTTCTTGCTATTGGGCCAAGTTGACTTGGTTGACCCGATAGTCAACTAGTTGACTTTTTGTCCTTTAGTCGGAGTTGGCTTTTGCTCGAATTCGCTACTTCTTTCGTCTTTTTCCTCTCTTGACCATAATTTCTTACAAATGAAGAAAACAAAGTCATATAACGAAATAATGATTGAGTATTCACTAATTTCAAGGTAATTACGGCTAGAAACACACATAAATTGTGTGTGAATCAACTACATCAGAGACTTGGTCTCTAAGCTAGGGTTTTGGTGGATATTGATCTTTCATCTGACCCTCCTTCTGAGCTGGTGATTAAACGAGCTTGTGGAGAAGCCTATGTCATTTTTGTGGAGTATGAGCGCCTTCCAAATATTTGGTCTCACTGTGGTTACGTTAGTCATAGGGTAACTTCTTGTAGGTTCGTTCGCACTTCAGGTCATGATCAACCAAAAGCGGAGGAGGTTCAGGGTAGGGGCCGTTCCTAGAAGCGGTCTCTCAAACACAAACGACAAACAAAACAAGTTTATGTCCCTAAGGGTATTGGAGATGGGTCTAGAAGGGATGCCGAAAAAGCAGTGATTGTTGATGATACTCTTTCATCCAAGGAAGATGCAAGGGAAGGCCTTTCCTTTGTGTGTAAAACTCCCTCTCCAACACTTGTTAATGGTGTGGCTAATAGTGTTGTGGAGGAGGTTGTTGTCATGACAAGGTAGATGTGCAAAATAAGGTAGTAATGGAGGGCCCTACTGCTGCAATTGTTGAAAACACTTGTGCTCCAGATGTTGAGAAAGCTACTAGTCAAGCTATTGTGCACGCTATTACTCCAATTGTTGAGCAAGCTCGAGTTCAAAATGTTCTTGTTGCTGAAGATGTCTTGGATCACCAGGTTCTTGCTGCGCAGGCTATTGATAATGACTCGAATACTGGGAATGAGCTCTCTGGCAGCGATATTAAATCTAATGGCTCAAGTCTTGAGTCTTTTCTTCCAATTGAGAATTGGTATGATGAAACAGAGCGTGTATATGAGACTCAAGAGTTTACTGAGGTAATTTCCAAGGCACATTATAGGTATATGAGGAAGGCAGCAAACACAGAGAGCCGACAGGCTTATATTAGTCGTTCTAAGGGTGATTCCCAATGAGAACTATGTATTGGAATTTACGGGGTATTGCTAATAACCCCACTCAAGATGTATTAAAAGAGTTTGTCAGGGCTAACAACCCAGAGATTTTATGTATAGCGGAGCCTTTTGTCTCTTTAGAGTTTATTCCTCTGCCTTTCTAGAATACTCTAGGCTTGCAGGTTGTTTGCACTAATGATCGAGGTTCATTAAGGCCGAATTTATGGGTTTTTTGTAGAGCCTCTCTTATACCTTGGGTTCGAGTTCTATCTTTCTAGGAATAACAGGTTTCTCTGCAAGTAATGTTTGATGCAATTAATTGTTTTATTACTGTCGTTTATGCTCGTACTACAATGGCAGGTCAGCGCCAATTATGAGAGGATATCACTATGGTGAAAGAAAGTTTTGTAATTGGTCTGTGGTTAGTTTTTGGTGATTTCAATGTGGTTCTTGGTGCTCATGAAAAGAAAGGAGGGGCTTATCTTTGTATGCACTCATGTGAGGAGTTTCATGCAATGTTAGATGTGTGTGAACTTGTTCATGTTGACAATATGATGTCAGTTATAAAAATTGTATTTGTTTGTAAATGGAGTACTTCAAGGTTATACCTAGATGTGAGGTTGTGATTCTTAAAATTAAATTTGTATTCAATGAGTTGGTGTTGTTCATAAGGATACAATTTCTTTTTCTATTTTTTTATTGTGGTTTTGTAAGTTATCAATTTGGTTGAGGGTCTCTTTGGTTGATCTTTTTTTTTCTTTTTCTTTTTTTGAGAAAAGAAAATAACCATTAATCAACAAAGCTTACATTGGGGGGACATGAACCAAAACCCCAAGAAACCGCGGTTACAGAGACCATTAGGCCAAAAGGCCCAAACTCTAACCACCAAACACCTATTTCCAAGGCTACTTTGAGCATATAAACCCGAAAATTCCAGTATAACCTCGTAATCAACCGCAAAGAAGATAGCATCATCTTCAACACCGTTTCCGAAAGTGCTAAACCACGTGTAAATGATCGCTTATCAGCAATTAACAACAAAAGTAAACCAAAGTTGAACAAAATCATCCTTGTCCTCGGGAATGACACCATTTACATGGCATAACACCTAGACCAATTCCTAGCTCAAAAGAGTAGGAGACTAACCCTAGCTCAAAATAGTAGGGACTTATTAAACCTGAACAAACCAAACAAAAAATCCTAATTAAAACCAAATGACAACAAGGCCCAAAGACAGGGGCCCGGCCCATACACCACTTCCCCCAACAGTAATCAAGCACTGCAGACAACCATTCCCGCCGCCGGCAAACACCATTGTCATCACCCCACTGCCTTGCCGCCTCCTGACACTACCGCTCCACCTTGCCAAGTTGCATACAGGATCTACATCCTGTTGACAACCGCAACCAGATCCAAACGCACGATAGAAACAAATCCATACGGGGATTCCCTCTGCTGCGATTTGACCACCGCCGCCACAAACCAACCCGCCTATTCGATGACGCCATGTCCTACCACCAAAGAAACAAACCGCCACAATACCTCAGCCGTCATCGCCTCTGAACCCTAAACACACACACACAAAGTGGTTGATCATAACTTCCAAGTTTATATCAATGTGCTAATTGGATTGTGTTAAAACTATGTTAGAGAGTAATTAATAATACTGAAATCAATTAAGGAAGATTATATATCAACGAATTAAACACTCATTTAAGTGTATTTAAAATTTAAAACGAAAACAATAAATCATAACCATAAAGTCAAAAATCTATACTATTATTAAAAGAAGAGGGTTTGTGACAGGACCCGCCCCGAATTTCACCCTGAAATCCGAGGTGGCCCTGTGGGGCCCACCTTAGGGATAACTCTACCAAAAATTCGGCAGAGTCACCACTAAAATGGACTACCCAAAAACCGGTAAAACACACAAAACACTTCAAACAAACCAACCTTATACTCCTGGAGCCACCCTGCCCCCAATTACCAACAACTCCATTTTCACAAAACACGAAACTCAAAAATACAAATCCCAAAGATTAATCAGAGCAATACTACTATACACAGGGATATAACAGAAGAGTAAAGGATCAAGTGATCCTACACTGCGGAAGTAGTGACAACTATGCCTCAAATGTCATGTACGCCCGACCTCCACTAATTCGCCTGCAAACTGGGCATTAGAAACCGAAAGGCCCAGGGGAAAGTAGACGAAAAACGTTAGCGTGAGTGGACAAAATAAACAATTTAAAGAAAAAAGGATTTCATACTTTCCCACATTTATTCTCTTTAATAACCGATGCATGCAACAATTAGAAAAAAATACATTTAGCTTTAAATCCAAGAATTCCAAAACGATAAATTGACTAGCCTCGCTAGTCACCACATTCGAAAACTATATCGTAAAACCGAAATCTCATTTCTCAAGAAAATAAGACCAGCCCCGCTGGCTACAGTGAAAATCGGATTAGCCCCGCTAGTCAAATAAAGATAAAATATGGGGAAGAAGTTTCACCATACGAAAGAAGGGAGCCTCCCAGGCTCGGGTCGGAGTGTCCCACACTCTGGAGCATCCCATGCTCTGCTCTTACTCACCCACAAACACATAGTAAGCAAGGAGGAGTACTAATAGGCTAGCTAGCAATATAATATATATAACGACCCAGGTATGGTGGGTAAAAACTAATAAAATCCCATAAATCCTTAAGGCTTCCCCATATCCCACGAATAAAGAAAACACGGGTATGATTCCCAACCGTACCCGGAAATACTCAAAAAGTCGTATAGATCAACCGCGTGTCCCACACGCTAAGAAAATGAATAGGTCGTCAATGAGGCATTCCCAATGCCAAAATCGAAAATCAGTAAATAAACATGGAGATTTATTCCAACCAAACTCAATTTATAAATGAAGTCTCAAATCGACGAATATAAATATAATATAAATTGTATAAATCCGAAAATCACAACGAAAACCATTCGTTGAAAATCAACCTCAATTATAAATTCGAATCCGAGCATAACAACTTCATATCCAAAACTCACAACCGTTATAAATCATAAATACTTCATAAGAATCATTATTAAAAAGTAAATCCACGAGATAATTCGCAATTATCTTTTTATGCTCGGAAAATATGTAAATAAAATAAAACCTGCTTTAATAAATTAATGCATGCATCACTTATTTAAAACAAACGTCCACTCACAGTACTATTGGGCAACCACGCAGACGAGTTCCTTCATCTACCCGTAGCTCGCGACATTGCCCTGTACACAATTATATTTCCATAAACGGTAATCCGATATAATAATTACGAACTTAAACGAAATCCGAAAATCCCTATCTCCAATACTTCTCAAATTCAACCCAAATCTCTTCCACAATTCTAATTCCTCAATTTACATATTCCATAATGAAAACGAGGGAAATCCGACGGTCGGATTTCCCATAATTCCACCACAAAACTCCAAACTTCGAAAATTCACAAACAATTCCAAACTCCTCCAAAATTCACCAAACTTCACATATAAGCTCTATGATAATTATAGAATTTAACTAGCTAAAAATTGAAATTTATAAACTACCCTAGCCGCCGCTACCGCCGCCCACAGTGGCGGCGCCGCCGCCACCATCTCCGATGGCCACCAAAATTTGACAGTAGCACCTTCTCAACACACTGATTCAACTTCTCAACTACAACATTCCCAAATAACAATTAAAAACGGCCGAAATCAATCAATGAACAAAAACCCAGAAATCCTCAAGAACCCTAGAATTTCAATTCGTCGATTCGGCATCTACACAACAAATCGTGATACAAGGCCATAGGGGAAATGATCAGTGATGAAAACCGAACCTTCGACGGCGAAATGAGGACCGGAGGTGGGCGGAATCGCCGGAAATCAGCAAAAGCTTCAAACTGCAGCCGGAGGGGATTTTGCTTCGATCCGTGCTTTTCCGGTCAAATCGTCGAAAACCAAGGTTGCTAGGGTTATCGGAGGGAGGAGGCGCTCCTCTGATGACCGGTGGCACGCCGGTTGGTGGCCGGAATCGCCGGAAATCGAAGGAAGAAGGAAAATGGCCGAACCGGAGAAGAGAGAGCTCGGGGGGGAGGAGAGAGAAAGAGCTGGGGTGGGTTTCCGGAAATGGAAACCTACCCTGGGTAAATTTCTATTTTAATCAAAATTTTACCATGAACAGTAACTTCCTTATTTCGCTCATAACTTTCGCATACGAGCTCCGATTTTTACGCACCACATATGCACGCACTTGGTTTAACGTCCCCTACAACTTTCATGAAGAACATTTCCTCAAATTTTGACCCGAACAAAAAGTCAACTTTTAGGGCCACTAAAAGTACTAAACCGAAGGTAAAAGTGAAAGTAAAGGTCGTTTACCGTCCCAATGACTAGTAAACCGGTGAATTTAGGTTCGGGACGTTACAGTTTGTTAGCCAAAATTCAAAATTTTGACAGAAATGACCCTAGAAAATTAATAAACTTTGAGAATTAATTAAATCACAAAGATAATTATGACATTTACAAAATATATTTTATTAAAAAATAAAATAAAAATATAACCCACAACCCACTTTTCTCTCCCATAACCGTTTTCTTTTTTATTTTCAGAAAAAAAAAAAAAAAAAAAAAAAAAAAAAAAAAAAAACCTGCACATGCAGAGCATGTGTATAGAAATGCTAGTATTAATTAAAAAAAGCTATAATTAAGGAATCATGGGGGGGGGGGGGGGGGGGATTATAAAAATATTTAATCATTATGAATAAGGAAGTGTTAAGAAAAAAAAAACTGAATCTAAAAAAAGTTATTTCTTCTTCTCGACCTAGCTCTGCTAGGGTTTGGGCCGGTGGCGTCTCCTTTGAGATGGGTCTTCCCTGTATCTAATTCACTTCAATGGAGTCATTCACGGGCTTTGGTCCGTCTCTTGCCATTCTTCTTGTCTACTGCTATGGGGTGGTTTGCCGGGATTTTGGCCAATTGAGGGTCAGAGACTCGGGGACGAAGGTTCTGAGTTTTGGCCTTGAAGGAGTGCAAGGCCAATCATGTCCTTGAAGGTGTTTTGGCTGATGGTGACGATGGTTGGTCTTCACGTTCAACAGTTGGGGGTTTATGGGTTCATGGTGATTCTGGCCTCTGGTCTTGTTTGTGCAGGTTGATTCATACTCTCTCTTCGACTTCTCCAAGTCAATGGTGGGTTGGGGATCAAGGATCGGGCCGACGGTGGTGGTGGACTGGCCATCAGAGATCATGATGGCGGATCTGCAGAAGGTTCCGGATCCAGATCTGGGATCCGGGTGGTTTTGGCACACGGGTCTGGATATGGGATCTAGGTGGAGATTGAGCTTGGTATATGGCCCACTATTTTTGGTGGGCTGCATATAAGTTGCTAGATTGGTTTAGGACTCTTGTTTACTGGTATTGGATTCGAGACCTAAGTTTATGGTACCTGTTCGTGAAAGATCGTCTACCAACATGGCCATGTTCTAACACCCTTGGCCGGCTTCGATTTTTAGGTGGGAGAGTGCCTTCATTCCGGCCTCAAGTTGATTTTTGTCAAATTGTGCATTGGAGTTCGATGGGTAATCAAACTATCGACTACTCAATCTACTATACGGCTGCAATCCGTAGTGTAAAATCAGCGCTGCGTTTTGACGCTGCTACTCTTGCATTTTTAATTCTTTGTATTTCAAATGCAATTTTTGCATCTTTTCCTTTCGCATTGTTTATTTTCTTTTTTATGCCTATTCGCATGGTATTGTTGTAATATTTTCATTTCAATAAAGGGCTGACCTCATTTTATTTAAAAAAAAATTAAATTAAATTTGATAATGATAAATAGGTGAATTGTATATTAGGTATATAAAATTTGAACAAATAATATTAATTAGACTCGTTAGCTTGATAAGGAAAGTTTATAGATGTAAATTGGGTGTAAATTGAAAAGAAAATATATGTGGGTTTTTTCTAATACATTACTAGAGAATTGGGTTTATATCTTTTTTTTTTCTTTTTTTTAAGAAGTTTTATCATATCAGTTCTTCATGGCAGTCAGTATTAGGCCAACTGATAGCGTCCCATATCAACGTACATAAGACAAATGTGGCTTGGAATACCAAGTGATCAGTGTTTATATTTCTTATCAAATAAGTTGAGACCCGTGAAAGGATCTCAGAAGCTATATCTTGTTCAAGTGATTTGTCCACAAAACAAAGAGGTATGTAGCCGGTAGTTTGTAGGTAAGTAACAAGTAGTAGTAAAAGTGAGGCACGCTAAAAATAATTTTCAATTAATGTAGCAGTTTTTGGCTACAGAACTTCAGTACTCCGGGGCATAGTAGTAGTAGTACAAGTAGAAGGAGAAGAAGGGAAATACGGACTTACTATATAAATCTCATCGAGTATTTCGGTCGGTGATGATGTAAATATGGATCGAGGAAGATTGATATATTCACCCAAAGGCCGAAGTCCCAAAGTTGCATTGCAGCAGCAACCGCATGTCTATCACAGAAACAAGACGTTTTTACTTGTTTTGCTGCAATTGACAGAGAGAGAAAACAAAGAAAAAACAAAAACAGAGAGTAGTAGTACTGTACTGCTCCCATAGTCCCATCAATCCATCCATCAACTCCCAGATTCCCCCACAACCAAGTCCATGTGAATTATTTCACTGTATTGTCAAGTAAGGGGGTCTCTCTAGTGACTGAAGGCTTCAGGTGGGAATCATCTACTCAAAGACCAGACTTGAGTTGACGTGTCTGAGAGATTCTCTCATCTTGTACCATATATATGGTCCTTCTTCCATACCAGTGGCTAGGTCTCAAACTCTCAAAAAAGAAATATTGGCCGGGGATCATTGCTTTGCCCAGTTTCATCAATTTCCTTTTAGTGATCCACTGGGCTTAGCCCACCTTAAGGTTAGCCAGGCCAGAGCCCACTCATTGACTCTTGAGGCGTCTTTGAAAGCCCACGTACTATCTGTACGGCACGGTTGGTAACATGCCAAGCGTTTAAGGACTTCATACTCTTCACAATATCTTTTTTTTTTCTGTTTTCTTTTTTATCCAGATTACACGGTTTTTTAAAGCCTTCTTAGGTCCAGAGACTAATCCGTGTCGGGGGATCATGTCAGAACGCTTCCTCCCCTCTGACCACAAGAATAGATTGAGATTTAACTCCAATCAGCGTCAGCGGGATTCAAACTAGGGTGTGCGGGTTCCACACCTGGAGGCTCTTACCAACTCGATCACCTGTGGTGGTTTCACAATAACTTAAATTGTAAACAAGAAGAACACGTAACTAAGCATGACATCAAAGTAGATAATTGATTGTATAAATAGATTCTAGACGATCACTTAATTTATTTTATAAGTAGATTCTAGACGATCACTTATTGGTTTGTTCACCCCGATAAGAATGGATACCGATTAAACCAACCACATAATATCCAATGTGTTCTTGAAAACAACTCATGAATCTGGAAAGACCCTAAAGACAAATCCCACTCCTCAGAACAGGGACTTGTAGGTTCCCACCATTACTGACCGAAGCCTTTCCATATGGGGAAGGTTCTCTGGTGGCCAATCACCAATGGGGCTTTTATCCAAGTATCTGATCCTCGTCACAAACATTCAAAGGTGTGATGATAGTATGTTTCTGTCGTTGATTGACCAGCAAGCATATATCTATCTGTCAATGCGTACATATAGTCAAATACGTGGAGCCAAAGATGGTACATCGTTCACATGCATCACTTAATAATTTGGATACTCGAAAAGTTCATGTACAATCTTCATTTCGTTTCTAGACTCGTGTTTATCTTTGAACAAAGATGAACCACAGAATGATCGATCGATCAGCAGCATATAGAAGAGACACTGACACCAAGTACAATGATCATCAGGTACCCAAAACAATTCGAGTGGGCGTCAATATTAGAAGGTATATATATTGGTCCACCACCACTGGAAGCTAGCGTTACTTTTACAGTAATTAGCTATCCAGCTACTAGCTGAGCAATATATAACCATCATGCATGTATCAGCTCTTGGCTAGCTAGGTGGCCTGTGTAAAATTAGTTAATGCTTAAAACTATGCCTAGGGCTAGAGATCGGGAGCCTCTTGTTGTCGGGAGAGTGATCGGAGATGTTCTCGACCCGTTTACGAAGTCTGTGTCTTTGAGGATGACTTACAGTAATAACAGGGAGGTTACCAGTGGTTGTGAGCTTAAACCTTCTCATGTTGTTAACCGACCTCGCGTTGAGATAGGGGGAGATGATCTTAGGACTTTCTACACTCTGGTAATTAATTACCTGTAATTTTGGTTACACATATCCATCTATATATTGCATGTGTATATATCATGCTCTTTGTCTTCTTTGTTTAGAAATGCACGTGTAATCTACATGCACTTCCATTTATACTTGATTGCAGGTCATGGTAGATCCTGATGCACCCAGTCCAAGTGATCCTAACCTCAAGGAATATTTGCATTGGTACTATTGCTGAGGTTTCTTTCATTCTTTTTATTAATCAAACGAATAGGGGAGAGAGAAGAGATGAGCTATAAGCCCTCATACGTACTATTGGTCTATTGCTAAGCTTTTTGAGGTTTCAAATTCGATCTTCATGTGTTCTTCAAGCCAAGATGGCAAGAACTCTAGGGGAAGATCTAGAACAAGAAGGATATATGTAAAGGAGAAGAATTTCAGTTCATTTTGATTGACTGGTTTTCTATTTAATTTCAGGATTAGATGTGTCTAGGCTAGGTAGATGATGATGAATAGTAGTACTTTTTCCAAGTATTCATCCTTTACATGTTTTTCCAGGTTGGTGACTGATATTCCAGCAACAACTGCAGCAAGCTTTGGTGAGTACTTTACAATTCTCCACTTTGTTGAATCGGGCTACTTCTAGTTCCAGCAAGCTAATATATAAACGCACTAACCCTTGCAGGCCGAGAGCTTGTGAGCTATGAAACTCCACGGCCAGCGATGGGGATCCATCGCTTTGTTTCAGTTTTGTTTCGCCAATTGGGTAGGCAAACAGTATATGCTCCAGAATGGCGCCAAAATTTTAACACCAGAGAGTTTGCTGAGAACTATAATCTTGGATCACCGGTGGCCGCTGTCTATTATAACTGCCAAAGGGAGAGCGGCTCTGGTGGAAGGAGAGTTTAGCGTTGTCTATATATATAGTGTCATAATGATAATAAGTTTCCCCATCTAGCTTGGGAGTTGTGGGTCTTTCTCATATACTTGCCCGCCCTTTACAAACCGGGTTTGGTGTGGGTTATGGATGTCAACTCTATTATTGTTTTAGATGCATCGATCTGTTTTAATGCATGGGACTAAAATTTGGTATTTATCTCTATTTCTCTTAAATATTCAATTTAAATTTAAACTTAAAAAGCAAAGTATGTACATCTCTTTAATTTTATCAAAACAACAATGAAGAATTAAATCTGTATCTTCAAATTTCAGATGCAATTTTTGCACCTTTTCCTTTTGTATCATTTATTTTCTTTTTTATGCCTTTTGGCATAGTATCGTTGTAATCTTTCAATTTCAATAAAGGGCTGACCTCATTTTACTCAAAAAAAAAAAAATATGTGTGCCATTGACGAGCATTTTTTGCCTTCTAGTGGGTCGTTCATGTCTGGTTTTGGGTCGGAGGCGATGGCAATTTGGAGCAGTTGTGGATTGATGGTGTTGACAATAGGGAGGTGATGTTGGGTTTCTTCAGTCCCAGGTCTGAATGTTCAGCAATCCTTTTGGTCGAATTTCGGTCACAACAAGTGTTGGCTCGGTCGATCAAAAGCTGGTTAGAAGGACTCTGGTTGGTGAGTTAGTGTTGACACAAGTGAGTTGTCTAGTTTCAGAGTTTTGATTGGCTTGACGACAGGTGAGTTGTCAAGGATCAAGGATTCACTGCTCTTGTGTTTGTTGTCTTTGCCACTTAGTTGTAGTGCCAGTTTGGAGTCAGTCATTATAGAGTTTCAGTGTGAAGTCTAGTGGTCATTTCTGTGTAAGAGATGTTGCTTTAAACTCATTGTAAGCAGTTCATTATTAATGAAGTTCTTATTTGATCAAAATATATATATATATATATTAGCTTTATCAAAAAAAAAATTATCAATTAAATAGAGTCTTTTGTTTGGTGTAACCAACTCGATCGTTTGAGCATATTGAATAGCCGCTTGATTTCACTCATTTATTGTTTCATACATGTAATAGCTATACAATAGATTGATTAGCCATTATACCGACTTCGTCTTTCTTTATAGTCATATGGATCGTATAT